>JBBMKC010217121.1:0-12512 GCA_037834085.1 Bipalium vagum | reverse complement strand
ACTGATTGTTTTGATTTGCACCACCTAAGATTTTGGAGTCAGGTTAAATTTGATACCCTAAATATTGAACATATATATAGAATCATTTCCATGAAGTTCCTTATAAATATAACTGTATATTTAATTTAAAGTTTTATTATGATTTTTAGATTTTAAATGAAAAAATAATGTTGTTTTAGTTTTAATATTTTTATTACATTCAATACACAAAAAATCCTCTCTGGTTTCAATCATTTTTATAATAATAAAATGTCTATTACTTTAAAAATGAGTTAATAAATTTAAAAATTCATGAAATAAAATAAAATTTATGAAATATATAAAATTCATATTTTATAAAAATCATTAAAAATTAAAACAATCCAAACCAAATTGGGTCATAATAAAATCATAAAAATCAATAATGAAAAATCAATTTAAAAAATTAAAATCTGAAAAAAATGATAATATTGGTAAATGAAAGGTTGTGTTTTTATTCAATTTTCGAAATTTGGTATTCGATATTGTGGTATTGCAGTATTAGGTATTCAACATTCGGTATTCATAAAATTGAAAAAAAATTATTACCAAATTATTTTATTCGATATTCCGTATTCAATATTTGATATTCATAAAAATTGGAAAAAAATCAAAACCAAATTGGATTTTTTCGATATTCGACATTTTAAAAAGTCAAAAGCAAATTACGTACACTACCGTCGGAAAGTATTTGTACACCCTCCTTAAAATGCAAAATGATCAATTTTTCTAACATAGTTTAATGTTTTCTTTAAAAACCATTTGTAATTGTAAATTTATTAGGTCCCTTACATATAAATAACGATATAACACAAAGATAATAAATTTTTTCCTGAAAATCCTACAGTGAGTGAAGTGTTGTAGATAACAATCACCTGAAATTCTCATTTCCATTTACAATACAATTTAAATTTTAAATTAATCACAATTTAAAATTCCTGGCTTGCTAGAGAAAAGCTGATAGCATTTTTGAAATCAGCATTAAATACTGAAGCAGTAAAACAATTTATTTTAGAAATTTTATTTTTATAGACCAGTACAATCTGTATATTTTATTTATATGAAACAATACTTGTAACGAGCTTTGGTGCTATGAACAAAAGTAAGCAAGCAAGCATGTTGATCCGCTTATATTATATTACGGAGGAAAAAATATCTAAACATTAAGGGCTCAAATGTTTACAATTTTAAAATAAGATTATCAATATAAAGGTAATTTTTAAGCTAAGCTTCATAAAACGCTATATTTCGAAACCGTAGGCTGTTAACATAAATTGAATTTCGTTAATTTAAAAACTAAAGAAACAAAATTTTTAGTTTGTGGTGAATAAAATAGATCTTTTTTCTTAATCGGACTTTTTTCTTTTCTAAATTGGACAAACGGTTAACTATATTGAAAGTGTTATAAAGGCTAAATAGTTGACATTAGTTTTTTAAGGAAGAATTTTGAGTGAGTTTCATAATAAAAATACCAAATTTACCAATATTTATTATAGAAATAGTCGAGAAACCCAAACGCATTTTTCATACAAAAGAATACAATTGTAGTATTCAGTATTCAGTCACAAACAAATTCAAAAAATCACATGATAATCATAATTCTCCGATCTCATTTGATAATACGAAGTCCAAAACATTGTTTTCCTATTTCAGTGGCTTGTGTAACACGACATAATTGTCCCTTAAAGTTCGGTAAATAAGTTGCACCACTCAAACCGTCTTTTGCCATATCTGACCCACGATATATTGGAGTATATGTGGCCGCACATATACTGAACGGATTCCTTGGATCGTATTGTAACTCATATGAGTTCGTCATGTCCTTTTCACAAACCATCAAAACTTTTCTGGCCTATAAACATGAATCATTGTCATTAATTAATATGGAAATCTTTCAGAAGCCAATAACGATTCATTCTAGAAACTAATACAACAAATATCGACGTTAAGTATAATTACTTTATATTTCAGAAATTTATTATATCAATGAACTTTTTTAAATTAAAATTTTGTATAAAGAAAATAATAGTTCAATCTTAGTTTTTTTAACTCAAATGTTCAAAAATTCCTTTTACAAAAAAATTCATAAATATCAGAACAATTATAAAAATATGACCAAGATATTCTTTTGAGCTTCTAAATAAAGTTATTTAATTTATTTAAAAATGAATGTTAACATTAAAATTAATAGCTTAATTAAAAATTACAATTTAAATCCGTGTTTACATAACTTTATTTAAACATTATACTAAATAAATTAAAATAACAAAATTACTTTCGAATGTTTAATTAATAAAAATATAGAGAAATCACATTTAATTTTTAAAACTACAAAAGTAATTCAGTAAATTTATTATGCTTATTTATGCCATAGGTAATTTAATAACTTTTAATATTCGTTATACGCATTAACTAAATTGTTAACCTGAAAAAAATAATAAGTCAAACTCAAATGTAGATTATCAAAATAAAAATGTTAAATTAATTATTTCCATTTTTATTTTAATTATTAAAAATATAAAATCTGTTTACATTAATTAACTTAAATTTTTTTTAAATTAGTTTAATATTAAATAATTACTTTTTCAGCAACGTCGTGTGTTGGAGCCATATCAAGTAAACGTTTAGTCATATTGGCAGCCATTCCGTAGTTTTTCATTTTGAAAAGGAGGTTAGATGCTGTTCTCAATGTCAAAATAAGATGGGCTGGTTGCAGTTCGCAATGAGTGAAATAACAAGCCATTTCTGCATTTCGACAAATATTTTCCGGGGTTTGAGGCAAACTTTTTCTACTTATTTCCATACTGATCCCAACAATATATTGAGTACAAATTTTTATCAAACCACGTGCATCTGCCTCGTCTTTCTTTTCAATTGATAAAAGTGGTACACACAACAGTATATTTCTGAAAACTTCGACGGCATTAGCAAATTTTCCTTTTGTTGTAAGACTGTAAGCTTCACTAAGTTTATCGGAAAGGTCTGTTAATTTGAGAGCTGAAGCAGGTAGGCTATTTCGACTGCCGATGTTTTCCTTTCTATAAGTAAAATAATGGTTAAAAATATCAACTTTTCAATAGTGAAAAAGTATTTTTAAAAATTAATATTGTGTTAATATAAAAGTAAATCAACTAATACTAATATTTATTTTAATTAAATTTGTTTAATTTCACAGTGAGAATAATTCATTCTGAAATAAGACAATCTTTACTTTTAGTTTTCGAATTTCAGTAAATTCTGAAGGTAAATTAATTTCAAAAGTTTTATTAGTTTTTATTTTAAAAGTCGAAATCAGCTATTATTATTAATGTGATTATGTTTATGATTATTATGATTATGATTATGATTATAATTATTATTATTATTATTATTATTATTATTATTATTATTATGATTATAATTATTATTATGATTATAATTATTATTATTATTACCACTACTAGTGATATTAAGTGATATTAAAATCAAACAATGATCAATAAAACTTATGAATCAGCAAATAAGAAGATTAAAGTAGCATGTCACAGAAGTTAAACAATAGAGCACCACTTGCAGACATTGTGGTAAGAGAATTTTTGTAACTGAATAGAATGTAATCCAGGGAAAATAAAAAATTAAAATGCAATTTTTATTATTATTTAATTTAAACTCTAATAATGTAACTGTTTATCAGATTTATATTTTATGAAGAGCTCAACATAATAAAATTAATTTGATGAAAATCAAAATATGTTAAACCCATATAAAATATTTTAATAATTGATTAATAAATATGAAATTTGATATTTATTTATTTTGAGAAAAATTAAAATTTATTATATTTATTTTATTAAACTCAATAATTTAACATTGATTTTAAAATAACAAATCTACATTTAAAATCAATAAAATAATTAAAATAACTAATTCTGGAATGAATAAAATCAATAAATTATGATTCGCAAAACACTCACATATTTCTCTGTGGATAACTGAAAATATTTGGTGTTGAGGGAAGACCTCTGAATGATGTTCGTGATCTTGCATACAGTTGAGTGAAAATATTCTTGTAAGGTTTGAAATTTACAACGCCAACTTGATCGTGCAAAAGACGCATAGCTTGACTAAAAGATCCAGCCAATACCTGAAAAATTCATAAAATCGATTTTAAGCCTTTTAAGGATACACAAAAATATGAGCTTTATAAATTACTCAAATGAGTTCAATAAAGTCAGTGGTCTTCTGTTCCTAAATTATTACAAGCACTAATTATAATTGAAAGACTGTTCAAAGTAAAATAATTGACTTCAATAATATTTTTTATAAAATAATTTAATTTAATATTGATGATCAAAAAATATTCTTATTTATCTTTTAACATTTGATAAAGATTTAATGTGAAAAAGTTCATTTCATAATAAAATCATTTTTTTCTTTTCTCACAATTATATTAACTTTTTAATCGACGGTAAAGCCCAAATAACTTTGTAAAAAACCGCAACGAAAAACTACTTGATCAATGGCAAGTGAGGAATTATCCGACCAGACTTGCATTGGCGATCTTCCGATTGGGGGTGCAACATATAAGCCAGTAGAATTGACATGATTGTCCAATGAAACATCGTTGAGAAGATCATTAGAGATCTCCAAATTGTCGTCGATATCCCATCCAGCTTCACCGTCATCTTTTGCATCTTCAAACTGTTCTTCTTCATCATCAATGTGCATGTCGGCATCTTCTCCCCAATCAGCTTCAGCATCGTCTCCAGAACTAATTAATAATGGATTGGTGGTTGTTTGATTGTTTATAACAGCATTTTGGTTTCGAGAAAGCATTGCTACTTCAAAGAAGTCTCTTGACACAGTTAACAATGGCCAATTAGGAGACTCTTGATTGGAAGAATGGACTTGTTGAACAGGTGGACACGGTAAGATCAACTTTGCCTCACGATCCGGTTTTGGGATTTGAATATTATCGGCTTCCAATCGAGATCGCATTGTTTCAACTTGCTCATTATTGATTCCATGTGTCACCGAAGTCAGATATGCCAATGATCCTTTTTATTAAATTAATTCTTGAAAATTGCACTTTTTACCATAAATCAAAATAATACATTCTCTTAGTTCAAATTATCATCAATTTAAAAATTTTTCCTGCATTTTCATTTCTTTATATATTTTTAATATTATTTAATAATATAAAAAATTACTTTTAATAATATAAAAAATAAGAAAATATTAAAAAATCAATAGTAATTTTTATGAAAGTGATAAGAAATCAATAAAAATAGAGAAATAAAAGAATTTATTAAAATTGATGAACTCAAAAACCAATTAAAAAGCCTTAGATGTAGATTTAAATTTATATTCTAAAATCTCAAACTTATATAAACATCAAAAACTAAAAATTGATTTTATACATAATAAAATGACAGATATTCAATTTTTAATTAAATATGAAATCTACAAAAGCCAATATAAATGTAAAAAGATTTTTGTCCTTGAAGTTAAAAATTTGTGTTTTCCAAAAAACCATTTAATAATTTAAACAAAAAATCGATTGATAATAATAAATTGATTTTTAACTTAATATATGAATTAAAATGCATTGATAATAACAAATATCGATTACTTTTTAAAATGAAATTATTCTCTTAGTTTATTTAAATTCCATCATCGTATCAATAACCTACTTTCGAAGAGATAATAATAATCAGAATAACATCAAGTCGACTTCAGAAATATCAATAAAAGAACAAAAAATGTTGACAAAATTAAATAAATAATGATCAAAATCAAAATATTTTAAAAAGAACTCGATAATTTATTATTTACATCAATCAGTCTTTGAAATCATTTGTCATCAACAATTTAAGTCATGTAACACAATAACCCAAATTCAATAATTCTAAAGAAAGAATTATTATTGAAATTAATAAATCAAAGAAACTGGAAGCATCAATTGCAAATGGTAAAAGAGAATTACTTTTAAAAAATTATAAGAATTATATTTGAGCTATAATCAATATGATATTGATTTTTATACTGTCATTGATAGTAATTCTGAATTAATTGTGGCTTTAAATGAACCACAAATTTTAACTCATTTTTGTAAAAGCCGAAATCATACTAATACACCTAATATAATTTTAAATTTAACAAATAGATAAAATTTTTTAAAATCAGTATTTTTAATTAATTTTTTTGAAATCCATAATTATTTTTTTTTAATTTACGCAATAATCAGTGTTGGTGAGAAAAAATGAATTAAGATAAAAATTATAAAAAGCAGATAATTCGATTGAACAAAATTAAAAAATTTTAAATTAATTATGAAAAATGAAGAAAACTTACTTTGACCGACATTATTGAGAATTTTTATACGTTCTTCGACATCGCCTAAAAACAACGCTGTTTGAAAATGACTTGAGAAATCTTTTCGTGTCTCGGCTGGAAAGTGTAAAAAAAGGTAATGCGTTTTTGTCAAAAATAAAAACCAAACCGATTTTCATCATTTTTCTCAATTTCTCCAAATTTCCTGTTATCAGATAAAGGAAATTCAGCTTTTCATAATTCTTAGTTCTTTGATAGGCCATTTCAACAATTTGATGATTACCATACATCAGGGCCAATTCGCCCAACTTCTCCCAACATTGATCATCATTCAAATCTCTGGCTACATCCAAAGCAATATCCAAATTCCCACATTCCAAAGCCAAAGCAAATCGTGTTCGCTTGTCTTTTACAAAATGCAAAGCTATTTCTGGATACCCTTTTTTCTGAAGATAGCCAATCATCGATTGACCAATGAGTTTGGCATTTTTGACCATGTGCAAAACTTCTTCATATCTTTTATTGATCAGAGCTAATTTAAATCGATATTCTGTGGGGTCTATAACCAAGATGTTTGCTGATCCCTGTCGGTCCAGACAATAGGCAGATGTTCCACTGACTTTGGTCAAATATATTGACGTGTCCAATGTTCGAATGATGCCATGATCTCTAAAGAAATCAGAATTTTTTATTAATCATCCAATTATGGAAATGAAAATTTTTAAAACTAAAGAAAGTTTTTTTAACTAAATTCATTTGTTATTATTCTCTATCATTATTGATTACGATAAGCTTCATTTGATTGGTTGAACCAATTCTCATTTTCTTAATATATCACACACATTACTCAATAAAGCACCAATTAAAAACAAGGGTAGCTGATTGCACAGACATGTTAACAGTTGAAAATCTGTATCAAACAAGAATAATTATCAAAATATGATAACAGATAAATATAACAGAATCCATAATAAACACTAAATGATATCACGGAAAACCAAACAAAGAAAAAACAAAACAGATCTCATTAAAACTAAGAATAAACATATGTGGAAATTTTGAAATAAAATCGCAAGGAAACCATTTTTCTAAAAGAATAAATTTTAAATTTATAATTATCAATTCAAATCTCTAAATATTTATTATTACTTATTGTTTTGGATACGAATAAATAATTCAGTTTTCTATGTTATTTTCATTAAAATCTCTTATAATATTTTTAATAAGATGTTGGTTGTATTGTTTTTGTTTTAAAATGTGTGGAATTGATCCGGCTGAAATTGACTTTACATAAAATGTAATTGATGCTATTTAAAATTTGTCCGACAATTCCACAAAACCTTAATAACAATAATAAAATAATAATAATAATAATGAAAAATCGCGGTGAGCCACTGTAAATTTCAAGATAATAGCGGGCCACAGAATTTACAAAACTAAGATTGATTTCGAGTCTAATCATACTATTTAGAAATGAAAAAAAATAAAAAATAAAAAAATAACAGTCAGATTGGATATACTGCTTAATATTGTCCAGTGATATGCATTAATAACAGTTTAGTGAAGCTAATCAAAGTAAATCGATATTATAGTTGATCAAAAATCAAGTATATATTGGTAGATAATCACAGAAATGACGTAACGATAACCGAAAACAAAACTGACCCGTTCATTAGACCGTATTTAATGTGAGTGCTCGTAGTGTACACAAACACTCCGGACTCTTCCCAACATCCGCTCTTGATTGTCACATTTTCATGTACGCTAGTTTTCACGTCCAAATTTCGATCGCAAAGATAAAGGAAAAGTTTCGTGATGACCGCAATGAACTGGCCATCAGGAGATAAAACAACTTGACGAACTTTAACGTTTTTCAATGATGCTAAAACTCTCAGATTGACAACATCGTAAATGTTGATGCTGTTGGCTTCTTTAAGTATTAAGCATCCAGTTCCGGCATAAAAAATAGCTTCGACATTTTTTACATCCAGCGTCTTTGATACAGTGTTGTTCATGGTTTTTATTGAGATCTAAAATTATAATAATAAATATAAATTATTTTAAAATAAAATAAAATAAGTTTGAGGATTAAATGATTATATATATATAGATATAGTAATGTTAAGATTTTTAATTAATTTTAATTGAGAAAAACTTAAAAATTATACTTACAATTTCGACATATTTGTCTCAAAAAACTCAAAAGATATTTTTGAATTTGCTAAGAAACTGATTTATGTAATTTTTGAATCATTATTATCTAGTAAAAAGCGTTTTCCATAATTACTGTAACCATGATCAAAATAAAAGTATTAAGCAATGGATGTTGATAATTATTAAAATATTTCCTAAAAGTTTATCTATCAATGGACAGATTAAAAACAAATATCCAAAAAAATTGCTATATAAAATATCTTAAACTTACACAATACCGATTTATAAATAGAACAAGAAAAAAAAAGTCGTAATTGAAAATTTAAAAAAATATTATTAAATTAATCAAATATAAATTCATTAATTGATGTATTTATTTGAACCAGTACAAAAAATCATTAAATATGTAAAATAAAAACCCACTGTTCCATTAGACTCAAGAATGGCGAATTTGTTTCGAGCAACCCAAACTGCGTTTATACCTGGTCCACGTTTACTTTCGCCTTGTTGAGGTTGACTGTCCGAGGCGCTGACCTCTTTCGGTAACATATACAAATCATAACTGGCGTTTTCAGTTGTCAAACCACGCGAAACAATCAAGACAGCTTGTTCCATTGGATTATATCCCAAAGTGTAAGGTTTGGTTCTGCTTTGGCTTTTTCTGAATGAATATAGGGTACAAAATCAATCAACAGATTATTTTATAGATCTGAACATCGAATTACTTTAATTGCAACAAAGACACGTCGCGATTCGTGTTAAAGTCCAATTTTCTAAGGATTTCATCTTTAACATAGTACAAGTTGTTGCTGTGCACTGCCATCGCAGGTCGTTCACGTTCTAATTTGAAAACGACAACACCATTGTCGTGACCAGCAGCAAATAAGTTTAGGTGAGGATGAGCGGCCAGTACCCAAAAACGATCTGATTCACGTCTGATTGACGTGATGCAAGTACGTTTAGCCATATCCCAAACTCGAATCGATTTATCTTCAGAATTACTAAGCAACAATTCACCACGAGGATGAAATATTGCACAACTGACATTGTTGTAGTGACCACGACATGTATCGAGTTCCCATGCACGAACGTCTATGTAAAAACATTGATTAAACCACTGTTTTGTTTTGTCAATTTTACATCATTGATTTCAGGACGAAAAAAAATAATATTTACCATTCATTCTCCATATCTTTACTTGCCTATCATCGGCAGCAGAAACAATAACCTTCGAAGTAGGATGAAAAGCCGCCCAATTCACTCCACGATCATGACCTTCGAGGACATGTTTGACAACAGCATCTGATGTCCCAAATAATTCAGTAGAACCTGGAGCTGTTGAACTTCCACTGGCAACCGAACGTATGTGTTCTTCTAGAGCACTGAGAGCCGGTATAACACTCTTTTTACGAAGACCGGTTATATCCCACACTCGAACGGTTTGATCTAAAGACGCTGAAACGACTAAATCTTCTTTTGGATGAAACTGGGCGCACATGACGTAATGACTGTGACCTGTTAATACACATATCGATGTTCTCGATTGCCAATTCCAGATTCGTATAGTTTGATCGTCACTAGCACTAATTATCCAAGGATATTCCTATTTTCAAATATGTTAACATAAATAACATAACAGGTACAGTATTTATATGTTATTATATACTTTTGAAATTTTAGTTGAAAGAGTTTAGTGTAATTTAAAATATTACCAAATTTAGTCGATATAATATATATATAATTTTTATCTATCTAAATTAAAATTAAGAGAACGAAAAAGGATTAATTTATTTCCTCATCAGATACATAAATCAGAGGTAGACAAAGAAATTGAAAATCTAATAGACAATCCGGGAAAAATTAACTTTCATCAATGTCAGATATAGTAAATATTCTTAATCTTATTAATTTTGATAGTAATACATGTTTATTTTGGTTTTTGGAATTTTAATACATTTAAAAGTAAGAAATCCAATAGACAATTGGAAAAAATTATTTATACACAAATAAGATTAGACATCAGAGCGAAATTCAACATGAAAAACAAAAATTTACAGTTATTCATGATAAAATTAAATGAAGTAAAACACTATACTGGATACTGGATAATTATCACGATTAATTCACATTTCTAAAGATTTTCATTTTAAAATGTATCACATTTTCCTTGTGGAAATCGGTTCAAAAAAATGAACAAATGGGGAAATTTCATTTAATTACTTTCTATAAGCTCAGATATAAATTGAAATTTTCAACTGAAAGTTTACTTTAATCCGATATTTCATCATTAATTGAAACTGTACATTTATAGCGTGCAATTTGATAATAAAAGTAAAATTATTAAAAATGCAGAAAATCTGTCAAAAGGAAATGATCCATTCAACACTTCAAAAGGTCTATCATTAATAAAATGGAAAATATATGAAATATAAAGAATTTCAGTTCCATGAAAAGTTAGCTGATGTTAGTAACATTTTGAGGAACGATATAAAAATAGATTTCTACGAAAACTGATACCAAACATTATATACATACATAAGGCCTAAACGATACGAATTGTCTATCGTAATGCATGACTTGTCTCTTTTACATTTATGCCATTTATTGTGTATGTTACGTAACTGTCACTCAAATACATTACCACTTTAGACAATTTTTTGGACAAGAACCGCAATTTTCCAAAAAGCAATAATGAATAACTTGAAAAATTTTGGATAAACTTATCAACAATTATTATTTTGAAACATATTATGAGCACACCTTCAGTACAAAATTTTTTATCATTTTTCTTTATTATTAATTAATATTAAGTTTGATTATAATTAATAATATTATTATACTTAATAATATTGTTAAAAAGAAAACCATTATTAATTATTTAATGATTTCTAAATCAAATACTTTAAGGAGAAATGTATCAATAAATCTAATAAATTCAATAATAAAGAAATATTATTCCAGTGTGACCTAACAATAGTTTTGTTCTTATATTTAAATATTGTGTAAAAAACTAGCCAATATTTTGAGATATCAAATTCAATAACCTACTACCTTGTGGAAAAAGGTTGTTCTGATATAATCCAAATGTCCAAGAAGTGTGAACAAACATCTTTTAGTTTTATAATTCCAAACCTGAAAGATTAATTTAAATGAAATTTTATATATTGTGTATTACTTTAATTTTATAATCATCTCCACCTGAAACAAAAATAGGCTGATTACTATGAAAATCAATTCCTCTAACAGGACCCTCATGCTCGTCAAATTTTTCGATTAATGTACACATGCGATAATCCCACAATTGAATCAACCCGTTATGTAAACTGGTTAATATCCATGGTCTTTTCGGATGAAGTGAAATACCTGTAATAATATTTAAAATCTGCCATAATAATATTTTGCTACCTTTAACTCTTGCAGATTTTGATTCAAAACGCGTTAGAATACTCATGAGTAATAAAAAGTGCCAAACTGGATTTATTTAAATAACTTGGTAAAACTACGAATACTTTTAAACAACAATGATCGATTTAAACACAAGAATTGTTGATGGTTTCGAATTAAAAATAAATATTACCTATTTTAAATTTTTGGCTAATTTATTTAGGTTTTATACTAAGCTTATATTAATTTGTATTTGTTAAATTAGAAAATTACTAAATTATGTGTATATAGAAAAAATTATTAGAAATTAAATTTTAATGAATAAAATTCGCTTATAATTCATCAAAATATATTACATAAAAATACTTCAAAATTAATAAAACAAATATTGATAATAATTAGATAGACACCATAAATTCTACATTTAAAAACGTAAATAAATGTATAACAGAAATCATCTTTTCTTTAATAATTTCATTAAAAAACTGAAAATTAATATGTTGGGTTAGCCAAGGACACATCCTTGACAACCCTTGTAAAGTATAGAAACCACCATAGGGCTAAAATTGATTATTATCAATTAATTATTAAGACCGCAAGAGGGCCATAAATAATAATAATAGTGATAATAATAATTATAATAA
>JBBMKC010217110.1:0-12513 GCA_037834085.1 Bipalium vagum | reverse complement strand
CTTACTCAAATCGATAATGATTTTATTTAGAGTTTCATAGGGCGATTGATCAATTTCCACACCAACAGGAACACCCATTTTCATTTTCTTAATAAAAATTTATATCAGTATAATTGAGTTTGTCCGAAATGTCGTACATTTTTATCCGAGATTATTTTGTTTAAATGCTCATTCTGCGTTAAAAATGGAATATTTTTTGTAAATCTTATAAATGCCATTTGCAAAAAGAATTTAAAATATAAAAATAAATAAAATTTAATAATAAAATTCTTTTGAAAAAATTAATTTTTTTATTGAGAAATAATTTCTAATCTATAATTATTTCTTTTATTGATGAAAAATTGATTTTATCTTAAATGCTACTTGAATGGATTTTACCATTAAATTCGATGGACTGTAAAATAATAATATAATTAGTCTCATTTTAATGTCATTTAATTAAGTCTTTATATTATTAAACTATTTAATTATTTATCTACGTCTAGTCCAATAAAATAGAATTTTGAAGATTAATAAAACATCGTAGATGACATTGAAAATATAATGATTTTTAAGTCACCCGTTGGGAATATATGACCATAAAATTGATGTTAATTGCACCATACATCATTAAACATCTCAAGTTTCTATAATTTGTGTATTATAAAATATTTAACTTGTTTTTATGTTATTGTGTATAAATGTTTTCCGAACACAGCGAACTCTCCAGACATAGAGCCCTACTGATTTTCATTTATTCACATCGACGAAACGCGTGTCTCCATGTGTAACTTGATGTTCAGGTCTGTCTGAATTGATTTGTCCAATATAAATATATATATTTTTAATCTAGTGAACAATATTTTTTTATTTTTTTAAGTACACGCTTTTTAAAAAACATTTTCGAACACGCAAAATTTAATTTATACTGCTATCTTGAAACATGTTTGGATCTCTTCTTTCAGATCTTCTTCGTTAAATTTTATTCTTCTTCGATGTCTATCTTCAAATGATATCACTATCGTGATTTAAAAATATCTACATTATTATTGGATAAAAGTAAAAATATATATATACAGTAAACTCTCATATAGGAGGCTCTTTTGATTTTGAAATTTCTCGAAGTGCCCCTTACATCGAGAAATGTGCCTCTTAGGGCATGATAAATACAAAAATCCAAAATATTTATTAATTATTTTATTCAACAAACATATAATCAGCACTTTTCTTTTGTACTTTCATTCTTTTATTAAAGAGATTTGTTAATTTTAATATAGGTGAATATAAAATGATCTAAAATTAAGAGGCATTTTTTATTTGATTTTCAAAGTGCTCCTTACACCGAATGTGCCACTATATCGAATACCTCTAAGACGAGAGTGCACCCTACAGGAGACTTTACTGTATATAGGTTTCGTATATCTATGAATTACTCAGTAATTTTCAAAACTCATAATTAACGACGGGTGATTTTTTGATTGTTTTTGATGTACCTATTTATTTTCAAATAAATTATTATAAATGTCAAAAATTAATGCAACCACATTATTCTTAAAGTATCCACTATTTGGTTATTAATGACAGTTTTCAGAGTTTTTTATTGATATGGATACTCTATAACATTCAATAACAAGTTTTTATTAATCAATGGAGAGATTAGCATACGCTAAAATTACTGGTGTATATTTAGATTTATCAAAGAAATTGATAAATGCCAGAATCAGTTTTGTTTAATGCCGGTGCCACCAATGGCATTTAATTAAGATGATGATTTCCGCAGAAGATTAAATCAAAAAATTGACATAAAAAATGCTTAAGAAATGCTTAGAAATTGGAGGGAAATAGAAAATTTACAGTCAACGCTTTTAACAGAAATTTACTTTTCATTAGAAATAATAAAACAGTTGACTTGATTTAAAAATAATTATATATTATAGGATATCGCCATCTTTACACTGATTAACATTTCGATTGAAAGAGAGCACATAGAAGGTGTTCGGACTTCGAAGTTATTCGAATCTTGAGAGAATATAATGATAAAGGATCTAGTAGTAAAAAAATAAAATAAAAAATTTACTATTAAGGGTTAAAATCATTTTTTAAAAAAATATCAGATTTTTTCTACCAAAATTTTTTGACTTCAAAAAAAATATTCTATTTTGATTTTTTTATTTCTGCGTTCTTTATTATTATATGAGAATTATTATATGAATAAATAATAAGAAATTGATTTGGACACCAGAAGTAAATAAAGCATTTGAAGAACTTAAAGAGCCACTTATATACAGCACAATATTAAGCTTTCCAGATAAGAATAAAGAATTTATTCTTGACACTGATGAACACTTTGACACAATTGGGACAGTTTTGTTTTAAAGATTCAAATGATCATGAAAGAGTGATAGTATATGGCTTACATTCAATGAAATCTCACGAAAAAGATTACTGTGTGACACGGAAAGAGCTGTTGGCTGTGTATTACTTTTTTAATCATTTCAATCATTTTTTATTTGGGAAACGGTTCACATTACGTGAGGATCATAAATCAATAACCTTCATGTGGACAACAAAGAAACCAATTGCGTCACAATTAACTATACATGAAACTAGACATTTTGAATGAAATTTTAAAAGTATACTTATTTTTAAAACTAAAAAAAGAATTTCGAGGTCTGAGAAAATTTGTGTAAATATTATTTTTTTATCACTTAATAAAATTTATTCAAAAATGACTTCTAGTTTTGATAATAAGCCAATTGATAGTAACAGTGTTATTAAAATATATATTTGGAAATGATTCTTGATAATTTATCAACTGATATAAATGTAACTAATATGGCGAATCAACACCACCTGGACATTATCGCAGCCCATTGCTAGAAAAGTATAGAAGGGTTGATGACCTAGATAGTTTTTTAAAAGAATGCGAAAGGTATTTCGAGTTGTTGAAGATCCCGAATTCATCTAGGACAACGTTAACGGTGAGATTTTAGATCAAGAAGTGAAACCGAAAGCCCAGTCGTGAAGATCTATGATGAAAGCGAAAGAGCTTTTCTATAGTAGATTTACAAAAACCTCTGAACTACAAAAGGACAAATGAACCAAAGGAAAAATACTTCAAAAAAGTGGAAAAGCTGCTCGTTAAATTGCTTTTAGAAACTTGAGATAAGGAGTCTTTGGAAGAATTTTGTTGGTACACTGTACAAATGACTTAAAAATTAAAGGGGAATTGAGCATGAAGTAAGTGAAAGAAGAAGAGGTAAAGAAGACAATAAAAAGCTACACGAATGTAGACCTGAGATATAGAAGATAAATTCAGTTCAAGAGCACAAAACACGACAGCATTAGAGCTAGGAATACTTATACGACAAAGAGAGAAAACGAATGATAGAAAAGTCACAAATGAGACGAATAAACAACGGAAATGAGATTATAAATAAAATGGAATGCTGCACATGTCACGCGATAGGACACGTAAGCAGATATATTAGGTTGTCCAGTATGAAATTACGGATTTTCAATATTATATATAAAAAGTCAAAAACAGCTTGTAAATAAATTTTATTAATTAAAATATTTCCCATCACTTTTGACACACAGTTGCCATCGGAATAATAACTATTTAATTCCTTTTTGGTAAAACTCCGAACTTCTTGAATCGAAAAATTGAGCGATGTCATTTTCGATGGCACCTTGGTCCTGGAAAATTTTATTAGCTAGAAATAGATCCATATGCTTGAACAGGTGGTAATCTATATGTGATAGATCTGGGGAATAAGCTGGAAGAGGCAAAACTTCGTACTGTAAGTCATGTAATTTTTGTAAGGTCACTTTAGAAACATGTGGTCTTGCATTTTCCTGAAGCAAGATCGGTCCCTTTCGGTTTACAAGACCTGGTTGTTTTTGAATCAGCTTTGTGTACATAGCCTCAATTTCTTGACAGTATGACTGTGCGATAATCGTTTCACCTGATTTCAAGAAATTGTAATGTGTTAAGCGATCCTCAGACCACCACACAGTTATCATAGTCTTTTTGGAGTGAAGGCTTGGTTTAGACATGGTTTTCGGCTTCTCATCAACATTTAACCATTGCGCTGATCGTCTAAGATTGTTGTACACAATCCACTTTTCATCGCATGTTATAATACGAGACAAAAGGGGATCAATTTGGTTCCGATTTATTAATGACGAACAGATTTGCAATCGATATTTTCGTTGATTGTCTGTTAAATCATGGAGAATTCATGAATCAAGTTTCTTAACCTTACCAATCGTTTTTAGATGGGTGGAAATTGTTGATTTGGACACATTGAGAACTTGAGCAAATTCTCTCACATTTGTTAGAGTATTTTCTTCGACAGCTGACTTCAATTGGGCTTCATTTAAGAGGGATTTGAGTCTTCCGCGGTCTTGGTTTTGGAGACTTTGGTCCCTGTCTCGATATTTTTTTAACCATATCTGTACTGTTCTTTCGCTTATACTACCTTCACCCCATGCAGCATTAATGTTTCGAGTTGCTTCTGATGCATTGAGGTTAAATTTGAACTCGTATAATATGCATAATCAAATTTGTTGATCAACCATGCCTAGTAAAGAACGATAAAAAACACTTTTACTTTAAATTAATATGCTTACTTTTATATTTATATTAAAGTATAAAAGTTACTCTTTAATTTGATTTAAATTTATAAACAAATAATTTATTTTTACCGTTTGTGATTAACTTTAATTTGAAAATTAATATAAAAAATCCTCAATTTCATACTGGACAACCTAATAGTAATGAGAAAGAAACCGATTTATTTAATATGAGATTCATTCATATTTCTAGGTAGGAAATATATACTTTTCGAACACGAAACTGTTTTTTGTTCCAAAACTTTCTGTACATTCATTACCTCTTATCTTTCGATTTCAAATCGGTTTTGTCTTATATAGACATCTTACATATACATAAATCTCACTAAATTAATTTTACATTAAATTTGACCATCTTTTTGTTTAAATTTTACTAAAATATATTTTATGATACATTTTAAATATTCAAAATGATTATTACACAGAACGTGTGCTAATGAATGCCACGATTAAAAAAAATGAAACATCAAAAAATAGTACTAAAAACAGCATAGTACATCAAAAAATAGTGAGTAGAATTTATTGATTGATGCTCACTAATATGTAAATAAATTTTAAAAATAGAATACATTTTTCAAACAACTGCGAAAAAATTAATATAATTAAACACAAAACCGTATCCAAATTTTATAAATGATAAAGACAATTTTGATTTATTAATTAAGTTTTAAGTTTCTAACATATCAACATTGTGATCATTACATTTCAAATGAATTTAGATTTCATGAAATGGTTGCTGCCCATCATAATCATCTGCTCTTTTGCCAGTAATATAATCATGATTAGAATCATGTACATGTTATCACAGTGGAAGTTCCCATTGTGTCTCTATATCGTTATTCTATCGAGCCTTGAGGCATTGCATACTATAGTAAACCTGTTGGACAAATGGTGCCAAGTAAAATTTTATTGATGTCTCCTCTTACAGAAAATTAATTTTTCCAATTTTTTCTCCATTCGTTAAGATAACTTTCTCGGCAAAATTCCTCAACTCTTTAGTTCTGACAAGCCATGCCGTATGCTCAACTTATACAATAGCCTTTTACATATTAATCCACATGATCAGCCTAATCCGATCAGCTCTGTGTATCGATTTATATTATTGCTACAAGAACCCCATGTCGAATACTAGTCGAATTGTGATATCCAGAATCCACCATTTACTGTTGCTCTTCATAACGCTTCTGCTCATTTTCAACAGTCACTTTCTGTGGACCTATTCCATTATTCATATGAACAACAAACAAATGGACGTGCCCCCAGGGAACTATTGTACGTATCTTGTGAAATGGGTCAATCCGACATTCAGAGATGTTATTTGGCCCTTTTTCGACTTTACCATCAATGAATTGTGTCCCGTGCTGTCGATTATGATATGTTGCCTATTGATTTTGATAACAAGCTCCAAACAGTCCCTCTGCCTCAACAGCACTCAACGAACCACCAACACTACAACAAGCAATGAAAAAATCAATCTCAGTCGTCACTTAATCGATGTCAACACGTTCATCGAAATGAGAAAAGTATTTCTAGCCTACAACATTCTGACCCTATTTCTCATCCTCATACCGAACTCCCTATCGATTATCTACAAAAGCAGCAAATATCAAATGAACCATTCCCGGAAAATCGTTACGACATTCAGCATTGCTCGCTATTCGAATCGATCGTATAAAACTCCCCTGGATATTTCCATTTTGGAAACTTGCGTTCATGTTCTGGCAGGCTTGTTTTCCGTATCCATAGTGATCGCATCGCTCTTGCTATCTCCGCACGGATTCCGGAAAGAGTTCAAGTCGCAATTTTTTATGACGAAAAAAACATCGAAAATCAATTATCAAATTTGAACAAAATGAGAAACCAAATCAAACCAAAACCAAAACTGAACTAAACACAAAACAAAACAAAAAAACAAAACCAAAGTCATCGCGATTTTTATTCCAAAAACAAATTTACATAGATCGACAAAAACCCTTATCGAACAACCACAGCATTTTATTCTACGCCACCAATGAAAATCAGCGAAGAGACAAGCCCCGGCTGTGACCTTGACAGCCGCACTAACACGTCATTGGAGACAGATAAATTATTAAAACACAAAATCAATAATAATGTCATTGCTACAATAATAAAGCCGGTCTCGGTCATTTTTAATCAATATCTGTAATAAAAAAATTTTTAAATAATTATCAATGATAAAATTATAATGGTAGAAAAATCTTTTCCCCGTTCCTTCTTATTTTGTTATTAGTAATATTATTATTATGATTTTACTTCATTATTTATTTATTTATTTCTTATCAATAAATGTTTTGACAAATTCTATCGATAATTTTTTATAAATAATTTTATTTTTATCGGTTAATATTTTTAATTTTGATAATTTATTTATTATTATTTTAGAAAGAATTGATTTTAATTCAATTTTTAATAAAAATTGATAGTTGATTATTTTGATTTATCTGAATATTATTATTAATAGATAAGTTAATGAAATATATCAATAAATTTCGAAATAATATTTTTATGTATTAAAGTATAATAAAATAAATCAGTGAAAAATAATAGATTTGTCATATAAAAAAATCGAGATATTATTATATTGATTTATCTGAAAGTACAGATAAATCAATGGATTATAGTGTATTAGATTTCTTAATATATATTAACCAAAAATTTACGATATTTTATTGGATTTAGGTATAATTAAATAAATAAAAAAATATTATTTGATTAAAATTATATATATAATATTAAAAAAATTGATTTTTTTAAAAATAAAATAAAAATATTACAACTTTTACTTCAATTATTTTAAATTAATATTTTAAAAACAAAAGGACTTTTAATAAAATTTGTTAGAAAGAAAATTTTTTCAAAGGATATATAAAAAGTAAAAAAAAGGAATTTTTAATAAAAAAATAAAATAAGGTTTATGCTGATTAATTTTATTTAACTAATAGAATCATTTTTATAAAATATCGATTTGTAATTTATTTTGTAAAAAATAATGTTTTAAGTATCTAAAAAAATATTTAATACAAAATATAATTTTATTAAGTATTATAAATAAAAAATTAAATCAAAAATAATAATTTTAATATAACTAAAACTTAAAAATAATTATATTATATCTAATTAAAATAGAAACATCAAAAGGTTGATATTCTAATGTAAATTAAAATTAATATAATAATTATTTTAAAAATAAATTACGTGAAAATCTTTATATATTTAAATGGAAATTATTAAAATGGTCAGATAAATTAATTTAATTATTTCCTAAAATATCAATTAAATTACCTGAGATCTGTAAAATGATATATAAATATCAACACAATTCCACAAGGATAATATAATAATAAATATGTTAAAATAACATTGTTTAATTAGAATAAAAAATGTATATAAATATATAATATTATATAAATAATAATAATTAATAAAGTAAATTAAAATTATTAAAAAATAAATTTTATTATAATTTAATAAATAAAAATAAAATCATAAATGATATTAAATATAATTTTAAAATTTTATAATACATAATAAATATATAATATAAATTAATATTATTTCACAAAAGTAATTTGGTTTTAGTAAATGACTAATCTTAATTTTTAAAACTATTTTAAAAAATTATTAAAAGTATAAGTTTTGATTAATTATAAATAACATATACTTTTAATAATATATTTTTAATGTATTAACTTAGACTAAAAAAATATAAATAATATTTCATACAAAATTAGGTGTATAAAATAATTTTTTTAAATTATTTAAAATTTTATATAAATTATATTTAATTAATAAATTATTTTCCGTCCTATTCAATATCCTATTTCACTTGTTGCACTCCAAAAGAGTCACCTCCAAAGGACCCTCGATTTTCCAAAGGGAAAACTGGTTTTTAAAGATGGTCCAGTGTTTCTAGAACAAACTCTTAACGCTCCAATTTATTTTAAAATCTTCAAAGCAGTTGTTAAGTTATCATTGATAACCAAGTGGCGCACGCTCATCAGATTATGGTAAGATCAACAGTAAACATCTTGGTAAACATTAACTGAAGTGAAATTTGTTTTTGATTAACCAAAAACACCTTTGGTTCTTCATTGTCCTGGTAACAAAATTTCTTTTTGATAATAGTTGATGCTTTTGATCAATATCTAACATTTACTTAGTTGAGAACAGTATTTGAAACACAAAGTTGATAGTTTGTTTCTCAGGTTTGCGTTCCAAATAAACAGTCTCTCTATTTCCAAACCAAAACCTTATTTTCAATGAAAATAGATTTCAAACAGTGAAAAAGTTTTCTCTTTGTTTTTCATATTTTAGTTTCATTTGAAAGTTCATCTGTCAATAAAGAACTTTTACCTTATAAATTGCATTTTGTATTTATGATGAGTGTATTTATAAATGATGATGAGTATTCATCATGATTATTGTAGTAAGACCACGAAAAAGTTTAATTTTAAACTCATATTTTAAAGAAATAAAAATTAAAATGAATTATTTATTTGGTCATTTATTATTATTACTCACGAATTATTATATATTAAGAGGGTTCATTAATTCTGGTCTAAAATTAAGAAAAGCAATAACGTTAATTACATTTGTAATAAACTTAAAGTAACAGTTTATTTTAAATGTCTCAATATTACATAATGTAAGTTTATATAGGTTTAGAAATGATATTTATTTAAATAAAAAATTTCAGATATGTACACACATTTTTATTCGATATGCGGAAATCAGTAGCGAAGCTCATCAAATTCTTGAGGAAACATATGCATCATAATTGTCAAACGGCAAATTTTGATTTACCAGATTTAAATAAGAAAACTTCGATTTAAATGATAAGAAAGAGTCAGCCAAAAATGTTTGAAAATTTTGAATGCAAGATTTGTTAAAGGACAACTACGTCCAAGCAGAGAAATAGTTGGATATGATACCAAACAAACAGAGATCAACAAATTCCAGACGGCTACATGGCCTAGGAAGAATTCAAAGGAGAGAAAATGGGTCCCTCATAATTTGAGTGAAAGTGCTATTTGTAATCGTTAAATAATAGACAAATCTTTATTTGCGAGACATAGAAAAAGAGATTTTGTGATGAATTGACGATGAAAAATTGATTTATTTTCATAACTCTAAAGAAAAGAAATCATGGATTGATCCACCAGAGGCATCAACACATACCACAAAGCGCAATAAATATGATAAGAAAGTTATGATATTGAGTAGTTGGTAGAATATTGAATGTCGTATTTCATGAATTTTTGAAATTCTAGAAAACATTTACGATATCAACATCAACTAAAAAGATTAAATGATGAATTGATTAAAACAAGACCTGCAATAGCCAGAAATAGACGCAAAGTCATTCTTTAGTATGAAAATGTTGACAACATTTTCCATCAATCATCAAGCAAACATTTTTACACCTGAAATGAGAAATCATTCATCATTCAGCGTACTCTCCCGACATAGCTCCAACAGATTTTCATTTATTCAGGCCAATGGCACATTCTCTGGAAGATATGAAATTTAACTTATTCAAAGATATTCAAAAACATTCTCCCATATTTTGAGAGAAGTGACTGTTAACGATGTAAATTACTTTGATTTTAATGTATCTACTTATCATAAAATAAATATTAAAAGTTATTTAAAAAGTCTAAAATTAATACACCTTCGTAATATAATGAAATATTTTATTATTTTTAAAGTTAATTAAAAATAAAATAAACAATAAAAACATCAAGTGAAAATAATAAACATTTCATTTTAAATATTAAATAACATTAAATATAATGATAAAGAATTCTAATTAAATCAAATTTAAATAATTGTATTATATAATTAATCAATAAAATTCGAAAGAAATAAAGAATTGAAAATCCCATGTTGTGATAATTGCAATAATGTGTTTACAGTAATGTAATATCTTCTAAAATTTTCAATAATTAAAAAAATAATATAATTCATGAACTTCAAATCTCTTTATGTTAATGATATTGTTTTCTTTAAAAGTTATTAACATTAATTAATCACTGAAGTGAGAGAAGAAAATAAAAAATTTTAATTTACATAATCAATTAAATTATTTTCCGTATTGATCAAAATTGTAACATTTTTTAACAAACGAATCTCAAGGCAATCAGTAAAACTCGATTAACAAAACATGAAAACGTTATTATAAAAAGACACTTTTAAAATCAATTCTTTAACTTCCTAATCAAAAATCAAAATATTAATTGTTAAATGAAAAAATTCCTCTCAATCAAAATTAAACAAGTCATTTTTGTAGAATTGATTCAAATTAAGGAGACAAGAATTTTTTAAAAAAATCAATAACTGATATGGTTTAAAGTGAGAAATCAATAAAAAGCAAAAACAAATCACAAAAGATCATATATTGATTTATTTTTTAACTAAACTACGAGAGTAACACTCAAAGATTCTTTGGAAAACAAAATCTTGACACCATGACACTTTGACTGATGACGCTTAGTTAAGTGAAAACGTCTGAAAAAAAAATCAATATTGAACATATACGCTTAGGGAGCACCTATTTCAAAAAAACTGTTATCTAAACAAACAAACTCAAACTACTCAAACAAAGTGAGCAAATATTATTGATCATCAAATGAATTTATAAATAATAACAATAATAATAATATTTTTATCGTGATAGTTATGATGATCAACATCATTATTTTTCTATTATTATTATTTATTATTTATTATTATTATTATTTATTATTATTATTATTATTATTATTATTATTATTATTTATTATTATTATTATTATTATTAATTAATATTAACATTAATATTTTAATTGTTCATACATTATATTTTATATTATTGTATTATTTATGGTATTATTTTATTTTTAATTATTTAATTATATTTTATTAATACAATTAATAGCAATATGATTATTTAAATTAATCAATTAGTTTTATTTACCTATCTATATAGTTTAATTATCTCATTTATTATCTTTTATTGGTGGTATTTATACAAATTTCATGAAGTAATCTGAAAAACTGATTTAAAACATAGATCAGATAAGCTTATCAAATGATATAATATAATAAAAATGCCTTTCACCTTTTGTTTCTAATAATGATTTCAGATCACTGAGAGCCTGATTGATTTGCATCGCCATTTTCTCTGAATTCTGCTCAACGTAAATATCGATGATAAGCTGTCTTGTTTCTATTAAAGGCACCAAAACCTACCGTATAAGGACTGGATTTTTTAGAAGAAACATGGAAAAATATATGATCTTCTCCGGCAATCACGTAACTGACACCGTAACCATCATCAGTTACCGGTCCAAATCCACCACCAGTGCATACTTTATATGGATATTTGTTAAAATCCATAACGTTACATTGACTGTGCGGGGTTTGGCTAGTTGAAAGTTGCCATGGCTCATTCAGAACTTTTTGTAAAAATGAGCTTTTGATGTCCAAATACTTTGAAACCACATAGAGACTAAAGAGATGTCGATCGACACCCTTTCCAGACATTGCATCTCGATATAAATCCTGATGTTTTTCACAGGCTTCATAGAACAAGTTCTTTTTTTCTTTCAACTTGAAAAAATGAAAAATTACAACCTAATATGGTACACAGAAACGATATAGGATCCCAAACAACAAAAATGAAATTTACGAGTAATGTATGTCAACTGAAAAGAAATTCAATGAAACCCAGAAAAATCAGATTCTAAATTTTGTTTCTAATACTACTAATATTACTTCTACTACTAATAATAATAAAAGTAATAATAGTAATAATAATAACAAAAACAAAAACAATAATAATAATAATAATAATAATAATAATAATAATAATAATAATAATAATAATAATAATAA
>JBBMKC010217099.1:0-12514 GCA_037834085.1 Bipalium vagum | reverse complement strand
TTCTTTTTAATAATGATATTCATATTTTAAAAATGTTGTGCAGACATTGATTTGTCTATAGCACGAGCAGAACGCATTTAAAAATATTTTATAATAATAATAAAATGCTTATTCAAATCTTCAATAATAAATAGTTAAAGATCGTAAAACATAAAATCTATAAAATTTATTTATTTCACAATTTTCTGGTATCTATTTATATCGATTTTCTAAAAGGTAAAGATTTTTTATTGTTGAGTTAACTGATTAAAATTAATTAAGAGGGTAATTAAATTGCAGATAAATTACTCTAGGTAATTTTTTACAGTGTCATTTTCATTGGAAATTTGATCAATGTCAATCAATATTTAGACATTTAAACGTAATTCTGTGAGAGTGTCTGAACATAAAATATGTTCTACTTTGAAGTTTTCAATTAATATAAGAACAATATTGACTTATTTTTATAATATTTTATTTTATTATTATTGATTTATCTGAAATTCTATATATAATATAACTTCTAACTATAATAATAAATAAATAACTAAAACTGCGTTTAATTATTATTCCATTTTTTCCTATTAGAATTTTTTTTTGTTCTACAAAAGTAATATTATAATAATATAAATTTTCCTTTATTTATTTTCAATAATAGATAATAAAAATTAAATCAAAACTTTAATATTTATTTTTTAAACGTCATTCCTTTACGGTTCGTAAAAAATCAATACCTGTCATAAATATCAGACAGAAAAATAATCGATAATATTTTTGGACAGTGAGTCGCAAGAGGAAACACGAATGCAGTAAAAATTGCGTCAATTGTAAAAGCGAATTGCACTCGAAGATCATCAAGAAAAGCGACAAAAAGTTTTGTGCTGGTGGTGGAGCCAATGGCAGCAGAAGTGGCTTCCATCCGAAAAGCCAGGAAGCTGAGGATTTATTGTTGCGCTCTAAACACATTCAGTTGTCCAGGAGATCGAGCTCCGTACCAATATCTTCGAATCAGAACAATGTATTGATTTTTTTGGTTCATTGATTTGCACAGCTGCCTGTCAAATATCGTTCAGGCAAATACGGATAACTACCTCATTCATCCTAGTTCGAAAAAGTCTCTCAAAGTCTTCAATGAAAACGAAGTCGTCAATCGAAACTTTACCAACACAAACTTCCTGCAGCACATAAATGAAAGCAATCCAGTAAGAAAAAATCGATAATATGATAATTATTTATAGAACGTGTTTATCACTTTGTATTTTCTCGTAGAATCTCTTGCAAATTGTTGTCCAGATTTGTGATGCCAGTGCCAATAAGTACATAGGCATATTGATTATTGATTTTTACACAAACACGGTTTTTTAGCACAAATGCGTTACCACAAGAAAACGACATGGTCCAGTCCGGCTCTACAAGTCAGAGAGAAATCACGTTTCGCAATAATGTTGACCCGAACATGGATGTGTTCGATGGCAAGTTCAACAAAGACAAAGTTCCGTTATTTATCGATAAGTGCCAGTTCTCAAACAATTTGAAAAACGTTCGGTCACAAAAAAAAACCCAAAACCTGCGATTGTTACAATCGTTTTTGCAGGACAATAATTTCTCCAATGTCTGCAATCACATGTTCTCCAACATTTGCTGTGCCACAAACGCCGCTGAGCACACCTGCGAACCGAGCACGGTGGTGGCGGCCATGCAGCAACCGGATGAGGACTTAAATTTAGACGATGATTGTCGATCGACCTCCCGATCATCGTCTTCAACGGAAGATGAGGAGATTGTTGCCAATCGATTGTTGGACGCATCGATCTACGAGTGCTTGGCCAAGCCAGGGTATACTTTGCTGTGGGACATTTTGGGAGAGAAGAAATATCATTCTCTGAGCTCTTCTTGTCGAATTCTGGCTCCTCGTCTTTTCTTACAAGTATTGGTTGATTTGTTAGACATTTTTGTCAACCGGCTCGAGTACATGGTCAAATATTTTTCCTTTAGATGCTCGAGAGTTTCAATGAAGATAATATTCGATTGCTCTTTCTCAAAGGCTGTGTAGAAAACATAACCGTTGGACAGTAATTCTTAATTAATACTATTATTGTTTTTTTAGTATAATATTATCGTATTTTTGCTTATATTTGCTATTTCTTTTTATATAATATATTTAATTACCTGTGACTTATTTTTAAATTAAATCAATTTTTAAAAATAGTTTATCATTATTTTTTAAAATATTGGTATTATTTATCTTTTTTTTTTATTTTGTACTTCTTGTTTTTATTATTTTTATATAATTATATAACTTATAATTTATTATTAAATATATTGGTGTATTATTAGATTCTGTTATTTTAATTATTTTTTAATTAGTAATATTTAATTAATACTTAATATTATTTTTATTATTAATTAATTTTATCAATAATAAGTTTTACAATTTATTATTTATGATAATTTCTTTTATTGATTATATTATTGACTGAAATTGAATTTCGTTGAATGAGAATTTTGTAAAGGTCCAAAACTATATCTCTGAAATTGATTGGTCCCATCATTCGCCTCCTGAGCTCCTGTCGTGACAGCCGAACGACCTTCAGGTGAACAAGAAAACCATATAATCTCCATTATATATATTTTTATGTGTAAATTAACTTTCAGACAATTCTTCAAGACCAATAATGTTATTCAGATATTATTGAAGGAACTTGTAGATTATAAATCACTGATGATTGAAAAACTTCAGCTTCTGGAATCCGAGGGATCACCTGATCGGTATAACTTTTTCCATTCTTTTTTACTGTGTATTCTCTTTTGACTTTACCACCTGTTCTCGGTTTTTTCTTTTGTGTAGAACTCATTCCGAAGTTCTGGATGATATCGTGTTGCGTCTTGAGGTTCTGGGACTTGTATTCACGGAAATAAATGACGATCGGAATTCGCAGGACGAATCGTCCGGCGACACGAATACCCTGGCTAGCAATGAGGACGAGTTAAATGAAATGGCCAATATCATATGGCAAACGCTGATCCAGCACATGCCAGCCTTTATCACCGATATCACTTTCAGCTGGTGGCTCAGTTTGTTCAAGGTGCTTTTAATGATTTTCTTTTTCATTCTTATATTTTTATTAATTTTAATGATTCATTTTTAAACTATGTATGAAATATTTATTTATTGATTATTAATTATATATAAAATCTGAAATTATTTTCATTCATCAATCATTTTAATGGTCGCTTTCTTTTAAAATATTTCCTAATTTGAAAATTGTTTACTGTTGATTTTTTTTATTTTAAACTTTTTGTGATTAGTTTTTATTAATTTCAGTGCACAATTTTAATTTTTTAATTTTCAGGAAATAAAATCATTTCGTGCATTGTTTATTCATCCAGATTTGTTGATAGAACTTAAATTATTTTAATTTTTCAATATATTGTATTGATTTCTAAAAAAATTGATTATATTAAAATTTGTTTCTGGTTAATAAATTTAAAAATTTTATTATTTCTTTTATTGGTGAATTTTATGATTATCTTTAAATTTTAATGGTTTATTTATTTATTTTATTGATTGCTATGAAAATCAGATTTTTAAATAAATATTTGCTTTCCATATGTTGGTTGACATTTTATCGATCGATGTATACTTAAATACTTAAATTTTTGAAATATTTGAAATTGATTTTTAAAACCAGCCTCGTATGAAGATAATATGAGATATCTAATCAACAATGAAATATCTTTAAAATAATCTGAATAGACTTCAGCGTACCTATTTGGCGTCGGGTGTGACAATATTTGGTGACAGTGTGACGTACCAGTTTAGATTAAGTCTGTCTGATATTTAGTTGACTGAATAATAAGTTTTTCAACGACTTTGTGGTTTGTAAAAATTATTTTCATTTCTCTCTACTGAATTTTATTAATTTTATCCTTTAATAAAAATTATAAAATATTAATAATAAGAAATAATAATAACATTAATAATAATAATACTAAAATAAATTATAATACTTAATATCATTATTATTATCAATAATAAGAAATTAATTAATAATAATAATTAAATTCTTAATAAAATAATATTTTATACATTTAATTAATCAATTCTTTTAAATTTGATCAACAAAAGGATTATTTAAACAAATCAATTGATTTATTGGCCCGTTTAAGCTTTCTGTGCCAATTATAAATATTGATTTCTTTCATTTTTGAAAAGCTTCATCGATCGTTATGTCTCAGGAAAGTATCAATATATTCAGCTCTGACAATATTAAGCACATAATCGAAAACCTATTCCCCACTCTTCCTCCATCAAAGCTGACAATCATGTCTTTGGAGCTTTACCAATGTCTGATAAGGAAAGAGAGAAACTCCGTTTTGCAATTGAAACAAAATATTGTTAGTGAATGTTTCCGTTATAAATTGACCTTGATGAATTTCTATTTAACCCAAAAAAGGACAATGACTTCATTTGGCAAACGGCCGTCTATGCGGAGAATGCAGACGTCAGCGTCATGGCTATTAAGATCATTGCCATGATATCTTTGGAATGTAAGTTTGCTTATTTTTCTATTTAAATTGATTATTTCATTGGTTTGAAATGAATTTTGATCTGTCGAGATATTACGAATTGTTTTATATAATAAATTCCGATTAAATTCTTTTTTAAATCGATTTTTGTCTCACATGTTTATTAATCAACCGGGTTTTAGTTTGCTCTTTTTCGTCAATTTTTAAATTATTAACCTTTATATTGATTTTAATTGAAATCTTTATCTTAATGTTGTGATATTAGTGATTTTTTAGAGATTTCTTTCGAACTCGAATCATTTTCATTAGTGTTTAACAAGTTTTAATATAAAATCGTTTTCATTTTATTACATTATTTATGGAAATCTGATTTGAAGATCTGAAAGAAAATGTGGAACGGTACTGTTTGGAGAACTTGAATGTGGAAATCAGTGAAATCGTCAAGCACGAGTTTGGAGTAATGGACAACAATGTGAATCTCGGTGCGATCAGTGCCTATTTGTCAAAATGCATGTTGTCTCTGAAAAATGGAATCGATGTGATCAATCGAGTTCACAGTCAGCCTCAGAAATTGGGCACCCAAGGAACATCGGTTGCAATTGGAATCGGAGGGGTACCAACAACGGGTTCGGGACCACAACATATTGTTGATGTGGTGCCCACAACTGTTGACAATATTCTTATAACGATACAAAGGGTGCTCAACATTCTCCACAGCTTGCTGCTGGAGTTTACTAAATATTTCGCTTTTTCCATCACTTCACAAATTATTTCGTTGGGCGAAGAACCCAATTATTCAATGTGCTTTATCGATTCTAAATGGAACTGGGTGAAGCCTCTCTATCCCAAAAGTCAGGAATTGTCCATCTCATTGATTTTAAATGATAAAAAGGTCAGTTCTAGCAATTGATCTTAGTTAATTCTCTTCATTATGTCTCAAACTATTTAATGATATTTATTTATTTTTTGTGTTCATTATATTTCAGATATATAAAAAATTATTGAATTATCGATTTTCAATTATTAATAATTTTAACCAATAGGTATCGATTCATAATATCGACATTATAGTTTAAATTATTAGGTTGTTCAAAAAATAATGTCTGTTTTCATGAAGCCATTTATTTAACGTTAATTTAACAATTTTTCTTTTGTTTTACTATTTAAATATATCATTTTAAAGCGCAGATTTCAATCTACATTCTGGTAATTTTATATAAAGTTAAAATAATAATAATAATAACATAGAACGTAAAATGGAAAAGAAACAATTACGACCAATTTTTTATATGAATATAATGCAGCAGAAGCCAGCCGTAATATTAACAATGCATTCGGAGAAAGAACAGCTAACGAGTGGATGTCTCAACGCTGGTTCAAAAAAATTATTGATGGTGACGAGACGCTTGAAGATGATGAGAGTGGTGAGCGAAACAGTGATTGAAAACGAAAAATTGAAGACTTTGGTGGAAACAAATCCTTGTACAAGAACTTGCTCAAGAAATGATTTTTTCTGTTGGAACCATTTTAAATCACTTGCGGGAAATTGGTAAATCAAAAATGCTTGACAAATGGGTTCCATATGAACTCAATGAAAAACAGAAATCATCGATTTGAAGTGGCGTCGCTCCTTTTGAGAAACAATATTGATCCCTTTCTCGACCGTATTGTGACATGCGACGAGAAATGGATTATGTATGATAACCGACGTCGTTCAGCTCAATGATTAGATCATGAACAAGATCCAAAACACTTGCTTAAACCAAAATTTCATCAAAAGAAGGTTAAGGTGACTGTTTGGTGGTTAGCAGTCGGTCTCATCCATCACAGTTTCTTAAACCCGGTTGAAACCATTACGGAAGATAAATATTATCAATAAATCGACGAGATGCACTTGAAACTCCAGAAAAAACAGTATGTGTTAGTCAATAGAAAGGGAGTGATTCTTGTGCAGGACAACGTTCGACCGCATGTTGCACGTTCGTCTTTACAGAAATTAAACCAGTTGGGATACAAAACCCTGTCTCATCCAGCTTATTCACCAGACCTTTCGCACACGGATTATCAATTTTTTAAACATCTACAGAATTTTCTGTACGATTAATGTTTTCCATATTACGATCAAGACGATGCTAAACAAGCCTTAAATAATTTCATCGCTGCCAGAGATACGGACTTATATGCAAATGGTATAAATAAACTTGTGACTTTTTGGCGAAAGTGTATTGATTCAAATGGATATTATTTTGATTAGCTATGTGTTTTTTTTATTAAAAAATATGCTTTCAAAGTTCTATATTAAAAAACGACATTATTTTTTGAACAACCTATTATTATTATTTATTAATAATAATTATAAACATTAATTAAATTATTTATTATTTAAGTATTATTTAATATTAATTGTTATTATTTAAAATCAACTATTATTAATTAATATTTTATATCATTCAAGAAGTGAATGTTTAGAATTTCATTTTCGCTTTATTTTATAAAAAAAAATAATATATAATGATATTATATTTATAAAATAAATTTACTTTGAATATTCATTTTCTTGAGATCTAAAGAATTAAAAATATCTTAATATTGATATCTTAATGACAAAAGGCTTTATTAAAGTATCCTTCAACATGTTATTCTGACATTCAATTATGATCAGTTTTAAAAATACGGGTTTTATGATTAATTTTTATTTTTTCACATTATCATTCTGATAGAATTTAAATATTGTTTGATACTTAAAATGTCTCTGGAATTGACTAAAGTAAACAAACCTTGTTCTAAAAAGATTTTAACTCTATGAAAAATGATCCAGGAACAATATGTAGTCTTGATTCTATTTTCAGATCCTTCTGTTACACTTTTCTCATCACATTTTCGGTGTTATTCGAGCCGAAGCAGTCTACATTTATCAGAAACACATTGAAACTCCTGCCGGTACCAATATCACATCCGATTCTCAGTTTTGTGGCTTAGTTCGATTGTATGTCGAAGGTATTGAAATAAAACCTGAGAACGATTACAAATGTCTTCGAGAATTGAATATCAATGATGGCTGTTCGATTATCGTTTGCAAATGTGACACCAACACCCCCAGCCATTTGGAATTCATAAAAACGGAACTGTTATCAGCAACGAAATATTGTGTCTATCAAATCCCTGATTGTTACCTCCCCTTTGTCACAGAATGTCCGTTTAATATTTACAACATTTTAACACAGCCGGAATTTTTTACCACTTTCTATCAGGAAATATTCTCCAGTCTCATGAAGCTACTTCACACCGATGAGTTTCGGCACGGATTTTCCTCTTCTACCAAATATCGATTGTGGCTGCTTACTCGTAACATGTTAGAAATCATCTACCTGTTGTCCAAATGGATCGGTGACCGTCATCCCTTTATTCAAGCATTACCAGCTGTTCAATCAGAAATGGACTTGCAACGTTTGTACAATTTGACATCTCCACATTCGTTGATCATAAATCTGCGTTTGACGCAAAATATCTGTCAGGGTCTCTATCGAAATATTGGCTGCCAAAACTTTCTCATCATTTTGCAACAAAACAACGGTATTCAGGTCTTCATCGATCTAGTAAAAAATATCAATGAAAAATTCCAAAACACAGGTCAAGATCTCGGTTTCTGGTTGTTGGATATTTTGGGGTGTTTGTTGGACATTTTGTTTTACATTGTAAAATCTGATTCAAATTTTTCTTGGAAATCGATTCTGCAAAACGGTGACTTTCCTCTTGTTCTGTTCAACATATCTGTATCGCTAGCACGAATAAGTCGTCCACTGGTTACCACAAACAAATATCAATTGAAATCAGAAACGGAAATCGATTGTCTGAAATTAACGATTCGCTTAATGTCCAGCACATTGTCAAGCACGAATATATCTATTATGCACAATCACAATGTCATGTCAGATTGGATAAAAATGTTGGTCATAGACTGCCCCATCAAGCAATTGAGACTCGATGTCGTCTCATTCTTGTCGAACATTTGCGAACTCGACTCTTCTATGTCGTTGGTGATTTTCAAGTCGGCAATAAGCAATTTGTCAGTTGCCAGTGAGAAATCAAATTTAGTGGCCATTTGCAAAGTGGATTTGGATTTGCAAAAGAACAAATATTTCGTCATCAAAGATGATTCTTGCGAGCACAACTATTTCGACTTACTCAATATAATAATCGATTTCTTTCCGAATACTCACGAATCCTACGATACAGCTCTGATGGCAATTGATTTAGTCGTCAATATCATCGACAACAGAACCATTCACGAAAGACGGCCATTGAAATTCGAAGACATCACTTTGATCGGTTTGATCAAAGTTTTACGACGACTGACAGCATCTTTGATTTCCTCACAGCATCGCAACTCAAATTGTATAATGCTGCTGAACGATGTCGTTTGCAAAGTTTTCGGTTGGATGTTTAAAATCAATAATAAATCGATGACCACGACGACAGCTTTATCGGCCGGAATAACGACCATCTCACAATCAGTATTCACCATGTCCATGAAATTTCTCGATCTTCAAACAAACACACTACCAAAATTCAAAGGATCTCTTTTGCGCCGTTTAGTGTTCGAATTGCTTTTAGATTTTTGTCAGATCTCCACGGAAATCTTTCAGACATTGTGTAAAAATATTGTCGACATTCACATTGAAAGATTTGCTTACGACGATTTCAAGAGTTTCTCTCTGGAATATTGGCCCCGAGATGATCTGAGAGAAGAAACTGGGTTTTGTGGTATAATCAATCTTGGTGCCACGTGCTACTTGGCCACAACTCTGCAACATTTGTTTATGATTCCCGATTGTCGAAAGCTGATTCTTGAGTGTACTGAATCTGGATTAAAATGGTTTAATAAACTCCAATACATGTTCTCATTTCTTCAATTTTCCGAACGCAGTGGTCTCAATCCGAAAGCGTTCTGTGACGTTTACGAAATGAACAAGCAAGTCATCAATACTGGAGAACAGAAAGATATGTCAGAATTCTTCGGTGATTTAATTGGTAAGCTGGAAACCGTTTCGTCGACTCTAAAAAACGGCATCAAAGACCTTTTCGGTGGCGAATCTAGCAGTTATATTGTTTCGTTGGACTGTCCTCATCAAAGTCGAATTCCGGAAGAGTTCTATTTTCTCAGTCTCAATGTCAATAACATGACAAGTCTTCAGCAGTCTTTCGCTCATTTTGTTGAAAAGGATATTCTCGATGGCAACAACAAATACCGCTGTAATGAATGTGACAATCTAGTGAGAGCTGCCAAACGAACGTGCCTGACGAAATTACCGTCCATTCTGTGCCTGAATATAATGCGTTACTATTTCGATGTCAACACATTGCGGCGAGAAAAATTGAACAATTTCTTTGAATTTCCCATGAAATTGGACGTGGAACCTTTTATGAAACATTCGCTAATGGCAGTAGAACCAGATTCGGGAGTCGTTGGAAATTGCAAATATCGATTGATTGGAATAACTGTGCATTCGGGTACGAGTGAAAGTGGGCACTACTACAGCTTCATAAAGGATCGCAGTGACGGAAAACCATTATTCTGGAACGATCAAAACACAGCGTCAGATAAATGGTTCTGTTTCAACGATTCCAAAGTGAAATGCTTCGATCCATCGAATATTCCCTCGGAATGCTTTGGAGGTCTCAATGTAAACAAGAGAAACATCGAAACGTCTCAACTGTTTCTGGGGACATCGGAATACAAAACTAATAATGCCTACATGCTGTTTTATGAGATCGTTTCATCTCAAACCGACAGCAATCGTAAGGAGCCGAAATCAATGGACTTGATCATTCCAGCAAGTCTTTATTCGGCTATTGAAAATGAGAACAAGAAATTCATTCGCGACTGTCTCCTTTTCGACTTGAATTACTTTCAATTTCTGTTACAATTCGGCACCAATGTTCCCAGACTGATCAGCAAATCACATACTGAATTGACTTTGACTGCTGATGTTGGAAAAGTTTGCGCTTCTTTCATTTTGGAGGTTCTTCTTCATTCTCGAGAAAAACCTGATCTCAGTCAATGGGTGGAATTGTTGTTCCGAATCATCTCTTCCTGTCGATCATCACAGTTATGGCTTATAGATTTTATGACCAACAGAAGCAAATGGATCAGCCAATATCTGTTTCTATGTACCGACAAAATCGTGAGGAATCTTTTCATCAGATTTGTACAAGAACTGGCCAAATTGTTATTGAATGAGAACGATAAAACTACGAGCTTAGAAGTGATTTCCAAACAAATTAAGCAGATTGTCAAAGCTCTATTGGACGCCCTTTCCCTAACGAGTTCCGATATCAATAACGTTTCTTCAATCAATATGAAACTGAATCAACTGGATGAACCGATTTTGGTAGGAATGTCACGACCGACGTTGGTGCAAAGTGGACCCAGTAATGTCACATGTTCTCGATTCAATTCGAACAGCTATCCTGATCAATTGGAAAATTTCTTTGACCTTTTCGTGTCATTGATTAAAATAAATCCCGATGTTATGCTGCCAATTGTTTTCAAAGCCGGAGGACTTCACAGTCTGGTCGTGTTTTACCTCAACATTCGATATTGTGATTCGGATGTAAAGGTTATATTATTGATTTTGAATTGACTAAAAACAATTTGTTTTTAAATTTAAATGTGCTTTTCATAATAATAATTATTATCATTATCATTATATTATTAATTATTTATAATTATTTTATTATTATTATCATTATTCATAATAAGATTATTAATTAATAGTTATTATATTTTATTAATATTACTATCATAGTTACTATTATCATTTTAATTATCATTAAGCTTATTTCTTTTATTCACATTTTAAAAGTATATTTTATTCACTTTAATATTTATTCTTAAAAATATTAAATTATGAAATTATTGATTTTTACGGTTAGTGTTGACTCTTTATCTTTCTGTAAATTTAAAGGTTTGTGCAAAGCAAGTTCGTGGTCAGAAATTCACAGAAATGAAATCCGTTCTCGAGTCAGCAATGTCAGATTCAAAATCGATATTGCAGATCAATAACAAGCAAATGTCTCAACTCATTATGCAATCCGTTATGCAGTCACAGAATGATTTGACACTAAACTCGCGAAATAAAAGTTATCTAGAGAACTTGATCGTCATTGTTGTGGAAATCCTCAGTCATTTGTCACAAAAATCTTCTTTGAGTGACAACTGTTCGTTTCTGTTCAAAGAAGATGCAGTGGCACTTTTGTCGGAAGATTTCCTCAATTCCAATTTCTCTCTCTTCACTGATCCCTGTCAGTCGATGCCTTTTTTGTACCATCAAATTTGTGATACCATCAACCCGTCTTACAATCTTCGGTTGTTGGCCCTATTAATTTCCTATCGCAAAGAGATTCTGCCTCCACTCATTTGCTTTCTCATGTTATCGGCTGCGGTCCAGATCGATCCGATGAGGTGTCAGAATTTTCTCCACTATCTCAATGTACTTCTGCAAATCGAACAGCGCTGTAACGTCGTTTCTCACAGTGAAATGGAAGATACTGAAGTAAGATAGACAATTTGATTTTTCTCCTTTCTTATACGAATTTATCGATTAATTAATTTTTTTTTGAAAATATTAATTTTAATAATCGAAGAGAAAATCAATAAAAAATAAAAAGTTTAAAAATAATGTTTTAGTTTCTGGTACGTTGTATTCTCCAACATGAAAAAAATTAATAAAATGTTTATTTTAGTTGTTAAAGGTCTAATATGGAAAAGAAGCTCTATCATCAAGAAGTTCTATCCTCAAAACATTTATTAGATAAAATAATATACGTCAGAAAACTTTATGTAAGGTAAATAATTTTCTAAGTTCTGTCGGGAAATAAGTACAATTTTATCATCCTGTAATAGATGTTAATAAATATCAAATCAACTACAGGGTGCGCCACTTAAATCGGGAAAATTATCAGTAAAACAAAAGCCGAATATATTTTAGTAATGATCAAGCAA
>JBBMKC010217088.1:0-12514 GCA_037834085.1 Bipalium vagum | reverse complement strand
AGAATAATATTGATAATTATGCAATATTAATGAAAAAACAATAAATTGATATAGGTCAGAGTTATATAAATACCTAAGTCTAAATTGATGTCATACCAATGGAGAAATAATGAAATCAATTCAATTTTTGAAGGTGGGCTAGGACTTTGACGGGGACTGTAAAAATAATAATAACAATCAAAATAATCATAGCACTAAAAAAATTATAAAGACAACAATAATTACAACAACAATAATAATAATAAATAATAATAATAATAGTAATAATGTTAAGATCCTAAAAGTTGGGTTGATATTAAAAGTGGAGCTTATTATGCTTAGGTCTTAACGTATGAAGGTTGCTTACTATGGTGTTCGGTTATAATTATTTAAATTCACTGAGAGAACGAATTGACTTTAATACTTTTATTTTGTTCAAAATAAAGTTTAAATTACAAATGTGTGATAGCGGTTCTGACTGATTAAAACTGATTTTCTTAATTGTAATTATTATCTAAGAAAAATCCTCTGGGTCTTAGGCTCAGAGGTCCTCGAATAAGAAGAAAAATATACCTCACTATCCTACTTAGTGTGTGAAGTCAAAACAGTAAAAAGGAAAAAGTGATAAGAAATGGAAGTTTAAAAAATTAGATAATCTTCAGGTCCTGGCCTGAGTATTTATTTATTTATTTAGGACAAACTGTGTCTTGTCTAACAAGACACGTCTGCTTAATAAAAGGAATGAAATATCAAAACGATTATATCATTTTTTATTGAAAATCGACACCAGTCTTGAGAACCTTTGGTTCCAAGCTAGTTTTTATTATTTAAAGTTATTATTGAAATTATAGCTACTTTATGATAATAAGAACTTTGTTACAATGATGTAACAAATTATATATATATATTTTTATAAAATTGTGGCAAAATACCTATAAAATTAGAAATCAAATATTACGTTATGAATACAAACAATAAGGTTATAAAAGTAAATTTTAATACTTAAATATCACCACTAGTAAAAAATGAAGTATTAATATTCAAAAAACTTTATTTTTAAATAATAAAACTTAAATGTAACAAGTTAAAATATAAACAAATTTACTTTTTCAAAATATAAGCTTATAATTATTCTTCCGCTAGTCGTAGTCTATTATCACTTGCTTTGGCTTTTGGTGCTCTTCTTTGCTTTTTACTTTTGTAGTGGCTTTGTTGTTTTTGTAACCGGTTGGTCCTAATTCTTTATATAATTGAACTGCGTAGTAACGATTTGATGAAGTCTCAGGTATGATTATCGGTCCTTGATTCAAAACTGATGTTATGGTCTGCTATAGGTTGGAATGACTGTAGGCTTTGCTTTTGCAGTTTGTGGTGGCTTGACTTGTCACGATCTGTAGGTTTAGGCTTTCTGACTTGCTTGAACTGTACTTGTCCGATCTATAATACTTTTTTGTTTCTGTTTCTTTTGTAATTTTTGTTTTCTTTTATACTGTTCTTTTTACCTTCTTTTCTATAATCAGTAACTTTCTTTTCCCTAATATAATTCTGATATCCTTCTTTTTTTCTATTTTTACCATTGTTCTTATTTTCTAATATAAAAATTCTTACCTATTTTCTATTATTAGTAACTTGATGTTACATTATTATAAATTTTCTTAAAAATACAAATAAATAAATAAATAAATACAATGACAAATAATGTTAATAAAAATTCATACATCTTATTCCACAAGATATTATTATATTATACATTATCTTATTTATTATGATATTTCATTTTCTTTTAATTTATTATTTATTATTGCTTAATTATCGTTTTTTGTTATTTATTATTTTATAAAAATCAGTCAAAAGCGATTTTATAATACATATATTTTCAACTTGGGATTATATTATAAACAACACCAAATAATGATCAATAAAATTGAAAAGGCAATATCATAAATAATGTCACAGATCATATATATAACATCAAAAGGGATAATGGTCACATAATGTTAAAGATCAGTTCATAATGTCAGATATTTTTACAGAGAATAAAATTAGAAAAAAAAGGTCACAAAAAATGTCAAAGATCATATATATATATATATGACACCAAAAGGAAGAATGATCACATAATGTTAAAGATCAGTTTTTGGAGATTGATCCGGGTTGATTGTTTGGATTGGTTGTAGTCTCCACAATAATAATAAAACTAATAAGGAAAATAATAAGGATAATAATATTCATAATAATAATAAGAATAATAATATTCATAATAATAGTAGTAATGATAATAATAAAAAAAATTAATAAAAAAATTTGGCCAAAAAGAACTAAATTCAGAAAAGGAAACAGTGCCAATATCAACAAACTTTTCTTTATGGTCTTTATGCAATATGCTTTAAATCATTTATCTGATAACTTTCTTGAATTCTGAGAAGGGCAATCAAACTCAGATACTTTTATTTCGCATTGTCCTTCATGCATTTTTAAAACTAATGCCTGCAGCACCACTTCTATCCTCCTAAACAACCTAAGATGTCCAAAACACTAACTGCTCTATTTACTCTTTCCAGCACTCTGCTTATTCCGTGTTATCTGGGCAAAAAATCTCTAAATTCTTTCTATCACTCCTGACTAATCGACCATCCATCAAACCATCTTATTTAAATATACCTAACTCTATCTCACTAATAAATAATATCCAAGATATTGACACATGGGTCTCTTACGACGAATCTACCATCTTGGTTAAATGTATAATAAATAACTTAATAATAAAAAGTAATAACAAAGTTGACCTTGATTATCTATCCGAGAACTCAGATGGGCACGAGCTAGTAAGTGAAACCCAGTATGAGAAACAATCTACTAAAAAGCAGATTGAATCCATACTTGATGCCGAAAACTCGACCCTACCAGAAAACAAGGAAGATGGCTCGGAAACTAATAATAACAATGATAATAATACTATTAACGAAAACAATAATAACAATAATAATAATAATCTCTCTGACATTAATGATAGTAATAAAGACAATAATATTAACGATAATAATAGTACAAATAATAATGACAATACTAACAATTATAATAACAAAATTAAATAACAACCCAAAATAAATAATAATAATAATAATAAAATCGACAATAATAACATCTCTAATCATAATAATAACACTAATAGTAATAATAATATCGATAACATAAATAATAATACCTTTATAAAGTCTCTAAATAGCGAAAATTTTGAAGTGATAAATTATAATGAAATGATAAATTTAATAGGTAGAAGGCAAAGTCCGACCCCTAAAAACACTCACTAATTAAATCTATAAATAATAATACTAATATTTCAATTAATGATATCTGTATGACGACTCTGATCTCTTTGAGGGGTCATCATCACTCTCCAACACCGAGGGAGACTAAAAAAACCGGTAGTCCCGTAAAACGGACGAAATCAAACTCCTTCTCTTGTGTGGACTCTGGATTCATCGAATTCTTCGCCGGAGGAGGTGAGAACGACGTTGTGACTAAAGCGATATCGAAACTTAAGTTGCGATGCACCAAATGTACTAAAGAGTATCAAGTCAGGGCAAGAAAGAGCATTAATCATGATAAACACATGATAATACTCATCAATTCACACCCAAGGCTGATACAATGTATCAGTGCCTATGTGGGATGATCCTAAACAGAGATGTATTTTTTCATCATTTGGAATCGCATCAGGATGCTCCCACTAGCAAGCCATCTACTATTACTGCTCTCCTACTAAAAATGGTAGTCACAGAAGCAGATAAGAACATGGAATGACTTGGAGGGAGGGCGATAGAGGTCTTCATCAGGGCAAACTTAGAAGATGTTGACAACATAATCTACATTCAACGTGGACCGGCCACAGCTTCATAAATAAAAAGCTGGTGGAGTTCTATCGCCTATTCCCCTTTGCTAGTCTCTTTGACTGGCAAAAAATAGTCTGGCCTGTCCACTGGAATGCGGAGCACTGGTTGATTTTTCTGGTCAACAAATTTTCTTGTGCTGCATATCTGCTGGACCCCATGACAAGAAAAGTTTTACCTCGGCAATTCAGAAATGGAGATTGCGGGTTTTTCATTGCCCAATATGCAGTCGATTTCTTCAGAAACTCGAATGAGTTCCGAGCATCAAATATCGAGGAAATGAAGAAATTAATTCTCCAAAATTTTGGTAAAATTGAAAAGGAGTGGCAACGCTTAAACGGGGAGCGAAAGAAAAAATGTATCCACCCAATCCTGCTCAATCAACTCGATCGGCTTACTGACCCAATGGCTAATTTGACAGAAATTTTAAATTCTGCAAAAGAAGCCTTGTTGCAAATATTTCCTGAAAAGGAAAGAAGCAGGAAAAGCCGATAATGAAACCGCTGAATATAGGCAAGAAAACATACTCTATCCAATGTAGGTTTAACCAGAACCCGAAGGAAGTATTTGAATCCTTTATGCCATTGGCATCTGCCTCGAATTATCCTTCGAAAGCGGAATTAGAAAGTCATTTTAGGAAACCGAGTCCCCCGGGATTGGCTTAGATTTCTATACTCCTTTTTTAACTCTTTCAAAAACTCGGCTTAGAGATCCAGAGTTTTTTAATTCCTTTTTACACTACTAGACACAAGTTTTAAAATAAAAAAATTTTTAAGAAAAGTCAACTATTTTTTATATCTTTAAAAATTAACATTAAAGTAGTAATGAAAATTCAATATTTAACACTAGAAACCAGGGAAAACGAACTACCTACAAACACGAAGTGCATCAATTGACTTTTTACATTAATTTTTATTTCAAAACATATTCTTTGCATTTTTTAATTGAATATTTTCCACAAATCGCTTTATTGGACATCTGGTATCGATCTGTTGTTCTATTTCTGCATTTAGTTGTTGCACATGTGCGCCTTTTCTTCGTTTCAGATGGACCGGAGTCATCGTCATTATTGTCCTTTGGGTTTTTATCTAATGGAGAATGTCCTGTGAGGTCTTCACAAACTTTATGGATAAGCTGTCGACGAGAAATTGTACTTCTGCACACGCTTTTATAAGCTTATGTATAATCTTTTTTTCTTTTTTAAAAAATGTCTGAAACATATATTTGTGAAGTTTGTAATAAAAGTATTTTAAAATATAATAAGAGTAAACATTTAAATACAAACATACATTTTAAAAATAGTACTAACGAAAGTTCTAATAAAAGTTCTAGAAAGTTCAATTTTTTATAAAACAAGTAGTGATATTCAATCAACTATTACAAATAATAAATTTTTAAATAAATTTACTACAGGGAAATATCTAGGAGAATTACATTTAAAATCCTTAAACCCTTTTAATAAATTTAACCTGGTGCACCAATTTACGGGTCAAATGGGCTCGAGTGAACTTTTCATAGAAGTCTGGTAGTGTTTTTAAAGTAAAAATATTCAGCTAAAAATGGAATTTAGAAAATGTAAAAAAATGCGAAAATATAAGAAAGCTGAATATTTTATTAATAACTTGAAAAATGCATATTTTTAAAATTGCAGTAAACTCATTACGCCTTCTTCAACTATTCATCAGAGAAATCTTTTGAAGGATCACAGGTAATGACTGACCTAAAAAAATGTAACAGAATATATGGACAATCCGCAGCCAATCTTCTTTGTTTGTTATGATAAAAATATGGAGAAGGTTTAGAGATTAAACGGAGGTGGGGTTGAGAAATCTAATTCATTTCAATGATAACTTAAGATATAGTCCAACTTGAATAGAAATGTTCAAGATGTTTTACCAGAAACAAATATTGATAAATGTTTAGAAAATCATGAAGACGTTCTAGAAAATTCAATATTCCTCCCATTCCAAAAACCTGATTCCATTCCAATAAACAGAGTTGATCAAGCTGCAATGAAACATGATGTAAAATATATTTCAAAAGATTTAAAAGATAGACATGTTGCTGATGTTGAAATGATACATTAAATGAACAATATTTAAAAGAGAAACTACAAAAACCTATTGTTAAATTAAATATGAAAGGTAAAGTTTTATTTGGTCACGGTTAAAAATATTACAAATAAAAAATATTTGAAGGCAAAGAAAGAATTCAAACCAAAAAATAAAATAAAATTAGTAAATCAACTTCATACAGAATTTAGAAAACCTAAAGTTAAAGTTTTTAATAAAGATTATATTTGGTCAGCCGATTTAACATTTGTACCAAGAGAAAGGGAATATAAAATAATTTTAACAGCAATTGATTTATATACAAGATATGCTTTTGCTGTTCCTTTAACAAATAAAACTGGAAAATCTATAACAGATGCATTTGATACAATATTTGGAGACTACCAAAGAAAACAAGAAAAAATTATGGGTTAATAAAGGTACTGAATCTTACAATAAAACATTCGAAGAATTTTATGATGATAATGAGATTAAAATCTACTCAACAGAAAATGAAGGAAAACCTGTTATAATTGAAAGATTCAATAAAAATTTAAAGAATATGATGCTTAAAAAATTTACAGAACAAGGAAATAGAAAATTGTTAAGCTTATTACCAAATTTAATAAATATTTATAATAATCGACCCATTGTGGTCTTAGGTGTTCGGCCGATAAAATTCATATTTTAATTGGTGTTTTTCCTAATGAAGCGAGTAAAGCTCTTAGAAGAGAGCTTCCAAAAATAAGCAATTATTGTTAGAGACTAATCGCAAGAAGAGGTTAGTTTTCATTCTCGAACGCTGATCATGGACGGCAGACCAGTGGAACCACATTTTTTGGAGTGTTGAGAGCTCATTCAAATTATTTTGTGGAGATAAAATATCTATCTACCAAGAAGAAAAAATGAAAAGTACTTACCAGTATGTAACTTCTCGCAATGATATCTAAACGAAGCAATAGCTGTCCAGCAACACTGATTAATAATTACTGTCTCTTCCGTATCGTTACACAATTATCTAAATTTATAATTACAGTTATACCACTAATAATAAAAAAACTGCACTAAATTTGTTAACATTAAGATTTCGAGGTCCCAAATACGCCATCTTTAACTGGATTATGTGGGTCTCATCTCCCTTGATCTTTATGCTGATGACATTGTTTTCTCTTACTCGAAATTGGAGTTTACATTCTCTTACACCCATGGACTCTTGAATATGTTCTGAAAATACTAAAATACTAAATACCCTTTTAGAAGTGATGAAATTCTTTCTCGTTCTCCTTTTTCAATTTTTAGATTTGAAATAATTTAATTTAAATTCAGTAAGTTTCATTTCTTGATTCCATGATAATTTTAAAAATAAATTATTTATAATAAAAATTACCACAGGTAGTGAATTTATAATATACAATAAAGAAGTTTTATATAAACTAAGTTATCATAAATTATAATTTTTAAATAAACTTATCATCCTTGAGTATGTATACTTCTAAGAAACTTTTAAAAATTAATATTTTGAAGTTTCAATTCTTAAAATTAGTTTAAAAATACAGATATCAGATAGATTAAATAATATTTATTTTTTAAATAAAAGAAAAGAACATCCATGTATGCACAAAAATATAATTGACAAAAAATTTTATAATGAAAATTTACATTTTCCCACAATAAGTACAATTTTAGCAACATATTCAATTTCATACTTCATTATTGATTATTTAAGTATTAAATAAGTAAAATTTGTTTTATTAAAGTATTAAATACTTTTTATGTTTTTTCTTAAAATCATCGGTTAAATGGAAAATGGATTTAGAAGAGCTGCGATGTCTCAGCCAACTTAATGTAAATTATAATGAGAATAAATTTAGAAATTTCAATTATTATGCTAGCGAACAGAATTTATCTCAATTTACTGAACAAAGTTATTTGAAATAAATATTTAAATTCATTAATAATCATAATTTAATAATTATTCTATAATGATTTTAAATTAAACTTTGATTTAAATAACATTCTTGATTATCAAGAGAAGTAATTTTTATTTGATTATTTAGATGCAGAACCCTGTCTATTATTATCTTGCGAGTTTTGTGGTCGAACATTTCTTCCAGACTCCTTGGTTTGTTTCTCATTAGTGATACAAAAATTATTGATGTTTTTAATAGAATAAGCATAAGCGAGGATGTTACAAATCCTGGTTGAAATCAAGGGAAAGAGAGTCAAAAATGTCAAATGATCAAGATAAAAGTCTTATAACAGGATTTCATGGAGAGAAACCAATTTTAACTATAGAACAAATGTTAGCCAAGCGAAGACAGCGTCGTCTAAACTGGCGTTTAAGACACGAAGAATTTATGAGAGCTGTTCATGCAGCTCGAGATTATGCAGAAGCAGTTGCAACTGGAAATCCATTACCTCCTCCACCTCCACCTTTAACTGAACCAGGTTAAGATTTATGTATAAATAAGGATTATCTCTACAGTAAACAAGTTATACATAATTTTAGAGTTTCTTTGTTTTATAATTTTCAATTAAAACATTAAATAAATATCGAAAATCTTATGCATTTAAAACATTTTTCAAGTTAATCAGTTATATCAAAATTTATTTCTTGATTATGTTGTCTCAATTTAGCTTAATTCTAAAAGTTTGTTTTATCGCAAACATGGAAAACGTAATTTCTCAGGACACATGCGAGAGTTGGTCTTCACCGCTTCAGAAGTAATGATTTCAGTATAAAGAATAAAGAACGCCCAGACCGCTCTTCCAAATTTGAAAACCACGATTTACAAAATTTATTGAATGAAGATGCCTGTCAATCGCAAAATCAACTTGTCATAAGATTAGGTGTTACTTAGCAAACAATAATTGATATTAAAATTATTTAAATTATATTAGGTGTGTGAATTAAATTCCTGAGTTATTTTAATAAATAATTAAAATATATACTTTTATTGCAAAAAAGGAGCAATTTTATTTTTATAAATATTGTCTATTTTTAGTCACTAATACTTTAGACAAAATACGAGTAGACACATCCTCTCCATAAATTTTGGCTTTTGAAAATTTATTTAGTAAGGCCATCATTCTAAACAATATTTATTGTAAAAATAATTTACAATTTAACGATGGATTCGTCACTTATTCAATTATTTAACAATTTCCAGAATAATCATATTATTGAATACTTCTTTGTTAGACAATAAATATTCTGAATTTTTAAATTTCCTAGTTTTTTGAGGAAATTTAAGAATCAAACCAGTTTCCTTGTATTACTAATGAAAATGATTCTCAGACAACCTATGGGTCATCAAACGGAATCAGTGATAATTCGTCTGGAGAATACACCGAATGTTTTAGAATTTCTCATTTAAGGGTTTCTAAGTAGGCTTTTGGTGCAATAATTTATTTTTGTGTCATGACAATGCATGTGACTCATACAAAATAAATTTTTTAATTATCCCTTTGTAGAATCGCTTTAATTCCATTGATGCTGGGAGCCATACCCACAAAAAGTTTCCGATCTATTAAATCGGACAATCACGTTATGAAACCCATAAAATCTGGCAATCACTACATAAAAATATATTAAATACAAAAAATTATTTAGGAAATCTTCCCTGATATCTTCACTAATTCATTTTCTGTCTTTGAATTTTCTTTTCAGTTTTATGACAATCACAAACTTTATTATATTTTAACGTCAATAATATTTGATTAAATGATTCCTCTTTAAACCAATGTAGAGACAGATTCATTTAAGGAATCTTCCTTTTCATTTTCATCAATTCCTTGGTTTCTTTTCTTTTTAGTTTATTATTAAAACTTTCCACATTTGGCTTATGAACTCCAGTTTATGGGTCAACAAAATGATACTTTTGAACAACAGATTTATGTGTATATCCTGAATCTGTTTTACCCAATGCAAAATAAGATCGAGCTTCATCTGTATATATTGTCCAATCTGATGGGGCTATTTATCCAATATTCCTTTATCTGTCATTGAGGCCTGATTTCTGGAGGGTTAGCCATAATAATTCATGTGGAAGGCTGGGGAAGGCCTCTGCAAGGTCCAGAAAGCATATGTTGACTTTTTGTTTCTTCTGTGTACACATTTCTAAGATACCATTGATGTATCCATTGTGTTCTCCGCATCCATTGTCAGAGAAGATTGCTTTTTGGTTTTTATTCAAAAGGTTGCTTTGTTTGATCCATGACAATAGTCTATTGTTTAAGATGAGTGAGAATAGTCGGTAGGAGGTGTCGAGGATCGCGATTGGTCTCCATGAGGATATTTGGTGGCTTAGTTCTTCTTTGCCTGGTTTTAGTATAAGGGTGGTCTTGAATTCTTTCCATTGCTGGGGGATTATTTGGAAAGTTAAGATGTTGTTAAAGAGGGCTTCCAGGAATTCGAATTGGGGGTCGATTTTCTTCCAGTCTTCGTAGGCGATTTTGTCCATTCCTGCTGCAGATTTTGTTGTATTTTTGATGGTGTAGTGGATGTCTTCTTTTGTAATTGGTCTGAGAAGGTCTTCATAAGTCGAAATTGGTAGTGTTGGGTGGAGATTTCTGTTTATTGGCGGTGGGGTTTCGTGGGAGTTGTGTTGGATAATTTCTTCAATGGTTGGGAACGATGATGGTTTGCTGGATGGGAGTAGAGATAGGTAGGTGTCTTTGGGGTTGGCTTCATATTTGTCTCGTAGGGTAAATGATGAGGTAGTTGTTTGGGCAATATGGTTGTGGGCTGGGGTTTTCTTGGTTATTGGGGTGAATCTTGAGGGGAAAAGTTGGGCTGTGGCTCTTTTTGCGTAATCTAGGATCATGGAGATGTCATGGTTTTCGGATTTGAGTTGGGTGAGGGCTTCTTTGAGTATGGGGTGGGTAGTTTCTGTTGTTGAGCGATCTGGGAGTGTTTTTCTGGAATCGAGTATTTGTTGGACGATGTTTGTGAGTTCTTCTCTGATGTCTTCAATTATGGGGATTTGAAAATTTGTTTGTTTTGTATATAGTCCATTGAGTATTGTAGGATGAAATACCCACAGTTTGTATCAATTCCTTGGGTTGGGAGGTTTGGGATTGAGTCCGGTTCGATGAGATCATTATCCATGGTGCAGCAGAGTTTGTTTGTGATGTTAGTGAGGTTGGTTAGTAATTGTTGTTGTTCAGGGTTGAGTGAGTGTGAGGCTGGGTCCAGGAGAAATGATTTCTTCCTCGATTTGTCGGCTAGATACAGGATCCAGTGGTTTGGGTGCCAGAGAATTGGCCAGATTATGTGTTTCCAGTGTGCCATTTTGTGGAAAGGGAATAGTCGATAGAATTCTTTAGCGTTTTTGGTTTGGAGGGCAATGGCTGGGCCAGGGCGGATAAAGGTAGCTGTTGGTAATTTGGATCTTATGAAGGCTCAATGGAGTTCTAGGTCGGTTTCTGTGAGGGGGATATCATTTATAGTTTCAGCAGAGTTCTGTTGTTTCTTCGGGTGGTTTTTGATGTGTTGAAAAAAGTTGTTTTTTGGTAAGGATTGTCCGCAGAGACATTTGATATGGTGTAGATCGGTAGTTTGGAGTTTGTGTTTTGCTAATATGTGTTTTTCAAGGCTGTTGCATTTTCCATGTAGTATGACGTAGTCCTTTGTACAGAAGGCACATCTGAGTTTTTCTTCTGTTGTGCAGATGCCCATGGTTACGATTTCTTCTGTATTTCCACCGAATAGGTTTATGAGGTCAAGGTCTATTGTTGAGTTGTCAGAGTATGTGGAGAGGGAGTCATTAAGGACGGGGTTTCCACACATGTCATATCTGATATTCTTTTGTTTTGGAGTGTTTTCTTCTTCTGATAGGTCAATGATGATTTTTTCATTTTCTTGTCGGTATTTGTATTGGGGTGGGATTGATATGGTTGTTTCTATTTTTCCTTGGCTGGGGTTGGATTGGGTTTTTGTAATATTGCAGCGGGGATTTTCTGATAGTGAGAGAGATGGTGTTTACAAACTCATTGTAGGTAGTCGTATTGTCTGGGGTTACATTTGTGGTTATTGGATTTTGCTCTTCTTGGGTATTATTGGAGTTGTTTTCTGGTTTATCGGGGGTTAGATCAGGTTGGGATTCATATCTTGGAGTGCAAAAGAGGGCTGTGGATTGGGTTTCGGTGTTATTTGCGTTGTGGGTTGGTGGATTGAAGGGTGGTTTAGGGGTGGATGGTGGTGTTAGGGTTCTCGTTTGTGTTCCATCATTATAGGTAATTTCAGGTTGGGGAGTTTCCGTTGTTTGGTTCTCTGTTTGGGTGTAGGAAGATTTCGTTTCATATATTGCAGTTTGGCATCTAGTCGATTTTGTAACCGGTTTTTTCAAGTTAGGAATAGGATTTATTACGGGCTCATTTTCCATATTTGTTTTCTGGGTTAGGGGTTCAGCGTCTAAGTCTATATTTCTGATTTCTGTTGTTTTCTTGATAATTGGCATTGGGTTTATTTTAATTCTTTGTTCTGGAGATTTCTGAGTGATTTGTTCTGATTCGTAGCCATAGTTTGTTATTTTCCCTTTGTTGCTGTCTGGGTGATAGCTGAAGTCTGAGATCAGTGGCCAGTTGTAGTTA
>JBBMKC010217077.1:0-12515 GCA_037834085.1 Bipalium vagum | reverse complement strand
ATGCCTCCAGTATTGTTTGACAAAGGTTTTAAATTAAATACTGAAGGTTATCTGAAGATTTTACAAGAAAATGTTCTTCTATGGATTCGAGTCAACCATGACGACATGGGAAAAGTTGTTTTTACCCAAGATGGAGCTCCATTTCATAACTCAAAGGCAACCCAAGTGTGGCTCAAGAAAAATATGAAATTCTGGGATAAATCAATATGGCCCCCTAGCTCACCTGGTCTCAATCCTCTGGATTTCTCAATATGGGCTTCTGTTCGGACAGAGGCCCCCAAAGTAAAGCACCCTAATTTGAAGTCCATAAAGAAAGCTCTAACGAAGGCATGGAACAATCCATCTCAGGAGTACATTCTCAAGACTTGCTCCAGATTCAGGTCCAGGGTTCAGGCCGTAATAGATACTGATGGAGGTCTTTTTGAAAAATTGTTTTATGTATGTATAATGTAATAAAATATATGTTCATATGTAGTTCTCAAAATAATTTTACTCCATAAATTTAATTTTTATATTTTTGCATTTATTTCCGCGATTATACGACGCAACCGGTCGTAGATTTAAAATGTTAGAAAAAAAAACCAACAAGAATATTTTAGTGAAAATAATCATAAATCAAGTTTATTAATTTTTAACTGAAAAACTAATTACCGTATTTTCAGGTACATGATACGCACGTTGTTTTTTAAAAAATTTTATTTCATGCCTTAAAAACATTTGTATAATACGCTTTAACATTATAATACGCATGATAATCTTTGTTTAAATATTCAGATTAAATTACCAATTTAAAATTTAATAAAACATCGTTATTGTGTCAATATTGTTAAAACTTATTCAAAATGTTATAAAGACGTATCCAGACTACAGTTTGAGATGTCTAGGTTATCACAGCAATCAACCAAATTTCCGAATTAGTGTCTATGTTCTCTGGGTTTAGTGAAAAGGGATCTTTAAATACTTTCAATTGACTTGATCTTTAACAACAGTAAATCTGTTTTGAAACTCATCTAACAAATGTTAAATTTGACTTGTTGAAATTCTGTCCTTGCATTAATCGGTTTTTCTGTGGAATATGTTGTGCTCTGACTGAAAAGTGACTAAATTCTTCTTAAAGAAGTTCATTCTTGAAAAATGTCATTTTAACATGAAATCCTTTTACAAAAGTAAACAATTCAGATGCGAATTCAGCTTTATCTTAAAGATGTACGTTAAGACAATTCAAATAACCATTGATTTAGTCCTGCGATCTTAATGGTAGCTTGTTTTTTTCGTAAGATAAACTAATTTTTACAATAGTCTGAATAAAATTGCAAAGCACCACTTTTAATGATCTTTTTGAAAAATTTGTTCTCTTTCATGGTCTGGTACCTGAAAGAAATGGAACTGAACGACAGATACACTAACAAATGAAGACGGTTGACAACAGAACATTCAAATACCAGATCCTGCAATGGGATCAGAAATTTAGTACAGGGTTGAATTGGATATTGACTTACAAGAACTTAGTCGTTATCGACAAATGTTGGATGCCCATTGGCCAAGTTTTAGAGACCGATGGAAATAATACAACATTTGACAGTGAAGCAAATGAAAAAGTGTCTTTTGAATTACTTGACTTTAAACTTTGTTTCTAAGCCCAATCTTAATTCAGTCACCCGGATGGACGTTTATTATTATCTAAACAAATAAAGCTTTCATCACATTTACCGAAATGTTAAAGAAATGGATCGAAATTGCGATAACGACCGATAAAATACCGTATAAAGCTTCTTAAATTCTTATTCAATTGACACAAGTGATTAAAATAGTTTAGGAAGAATATATTTATGATGATTTGCATCTTATTAGCGGTGATGAATTTGACGGTTTTTAATACAAATATATGTGTGGTTATGTAATTGTTATTTTTATAGTTTTAACATATAATGCGCATACTGATTTGTTTAAAACTTTAGATACTCGAATATAAATCGATACTGTGTTTAAGTCGAGGGGGAAAAAGGAAAATTCTGTGAAAAACCGTATGACTCTTATATAAGTCGAGGTAAAAATATATGTCTGGGTAGTAGAATGACTGAATTTCATAATTTTGACAGGTGACATGGGCTATATATAGACGAGTTGTGTGCGGCGTGCTAAAAAAAAGCTGTGAGAAATTTGAAATAAATTTATCATGCGTAGCACAGTGTTGCTGAGAAAAACTGGAAAAAAACGAAACATAAATGATAACCACTATTTAATTATGAACATATCGTGATACATTGCATAAATACAGCCATTACATTGGTTAAAACTGCTTAACTAACCGAATTATCGCTCATCATCTCTCGATCAATATCACGGGCGAATGGTGCACCAGCCTGCTTATATTAGTCGCTCGGCCCAGCAAAAATGTCCGTTTTTGCTATGACTCTTATATAAGTCGACCCCATTTTTTTCATCAAATTTTATAGAAAAAAACCTCGATCTATATTCGAATATCTCCGGTATACATAATACGCGCGTTATTATATACCTCAAAATACGGTATGTTGTTCATTATGGAGATTGACAATTTTATTTTAAAATGGGAATTAAAATTTTTAAAAATTAATAGAATAATTAAATTTGAACAAAAACCGTAACTAAGAGAAAATATTGATCATAATACAGAAAAAAGATAATATCAAAATAGATTTTGAACATGATTTACGGATTTAATATGCCGAGAAGCAGTTCAACAATATACGTCGGAAATATACCCGAAGACTTAAGGCGGGATGAATTAAAATGTATTTTTGGGCGCTATGGTAATATAGTTGCTGCTACACTGCCAGTTGACTATTACACTGATATTCCAAAAGGCTTCGCTTTCGTTCAATTTGAAGATATCAGAGATGCGGAAGAATCATTTGACAGGTTGCAAGGTTATCGGATTGATAAGCGGTCATTGAGATTAGAGTTCGCGACAGGAACAAAGAAAACTCAAGATGAAATGCGCATTGTAACCAGATGAGGTCGTTCCAATTCTCCTGGTAATCGCAGAAGATATGGTTCCGGAGATCAACGACGGTCCAAATCCAGAGATTATCGACGACGATCAAGATCGGGCGAATACAGGTGCAGATCTAGGTCTGGAGAATATAGACGTAGAACTCGTTCTCCAGTGATGAGAAGGCTATCTCCTTAGAAGCGGTCTCGCTCGAACCCTCGATGAAGATCGAGATCTGTGGAAGTTCGAAGATCTCGATCTTTCCGGAAATCCGATAATGTCCCAAAGAAATCGATCGCTGAGTCTGAGCAGATCCCGATCATAAATGGAAAAAATATATATTATTGTTATTTATAAAATTTTGTGCAATCAAGAAGGTGTTTATTTTAAATTAAATATTTAATTGTAAAAAACTGAGTTTTTTTATTTTGGATGAAAATAATATATTTGTGTGTGTCCATCGTTTTATACTATTTACACTTTTTCAAAGAGAAATGGTGAAACCAAATGAGAGTGTCACATAAAGCACGTGATAATAGTGGTAATAGTAAGATGAAAGCAAACCACCTCCGCAAACAAATCCTCCGTAACAAGCATTGACTTAAATGATAAGAACATGTTTTTGAGACAAAAGCTAAATGGAAACTAAAACTGGTTCGGAGAAATGTTCTGTCAACGTTCGAAGTAAACTTTTGTCAAGAATGAAATTTGGATATATTTTGAAAATCTCAAATGAACAAAATTATAAAATCATCTAGATCAATCTTGGACAATGAGGTGCTGAATCCAATTATTTATCAAATTTTCTCTTTTCAGATTTCTAATTGATTCGATCCATGACTCACGCATTTGTCGATATATTTCAAGAATTACGAAGATATGAAAAGAGGAGTGTAACTCCCACGTTTTAACACCGAACATTGGACGAAACAGGAACAGCAGTCAGTGAAACGTTTTCTGAAGAAAGCATTTTTGATGTTTCTCTTTGAATTCAAAGATTTTAAATTTTAAATATCCTCATCATTGAACCATAGATCAAATATATAATAAATAATAATTTGAATATTACAAAACAATATCTTTAGTAAAAACAACTTATCCACCAACACGATTCATATTTTTTTATAAAAGAGCACACTATTTTTTACAAAAACATGAAGATGAGTAATTATCACTTCGGTTTAAAATAGAACGAAACTGACCATGATCGAATGTCGAGGAACGTTTAGAAGAATAAACCCTCCCGAGCCCGTGCTCATCTGAAATCGAGAAGTAATCTGAGCTGATAAGCTCAGGCAATTATATCTTTCCCATTTCCATTTCAGACATCAAAGCCCGCAAAAGTTTTACTAATAATAAATGTTCTCCTGACAGAAAAAGTAACGTTTCCTCAACTGAAAAATTTCCCCTGATAAGCTTGCTTCTCTTTTCGTCACCGGAAAATGTTGAGCATTCTGACGCGGAGTCGTGAGGCGAAAATAATGATATCTCACAGACTCGACATTTGAGCTGGGAAAATACATCTTTTCATATTATTATTATTATATATAATAATAAATAATATCCAACATTTATCATCCTTACATCTGTCTCTAATCAGCGAAGTCTGTGGAGAAAATATTATTATCATTATTACTATTATTACTATTTATAATTGCAGGAAGGATTTAATTATTATATTGTATAAGGGACGATTTACGTTATAAATGTTTCTCAGTTGTTTTAATTCGAAGGAGAAACCTCAGAAAAAAAAGAATTTAATTTGATAAATAAATGAAGCATGAGATAACGAAGAAATTTGTTTTTTTTTCTTAATTATTATTTTATTATTATTATTATTTCATGGAAAAATATTATTTTCTTCAATAAATATTTGTAAAAAAAATATTTAATTAAATTTAAATTAACATTTTTATGATTTTTATTTATAATAATAATAATAATAATTATTATTATTATTATTATTATTATTATTATTATTATTATTATTATTTTATAATCATTTTATAATCATTTTATTTTATTATTTTATTCACGATAACTTTATTTTTATGTAAATCAATTATATTGATATTAAGTTGTTCAATATGAAATATCGATTTTATGATTTGTTTTACTAAACTAATTTTAATCATCAAGGAAGTCATCAATTTGAATGTTTTATAGCTTATTTAAACGTTTAAAGACTAATGTTTCTTTATGAGATATTTTTTATTTATATTATCATTTTATAATTATTACAGGTTCAGATGGATAAAGACGATTTAGATCCGTTTCTCTGTATGAATTAAAACTTGGTAAGACATTTAGCCATAAAGAACGTCCTAGAGTGTCAGAGGAGCTTTTGGAAATAGTGATTGTAAAATACACCATGTTCAATGACGGTTAATCGCAGTGATTTGATAAAGATGAAGTTCCAAAACACTTTTCTACATCAAATTCTGTTGCAAAGAAACAATGATGACTATTTGGTAGTCAAAAATATAAGTTATTTGTTTGAAATGCGGTGAAACAATTAACAGCGAACAATATTGCACTGAAATCGCATAAAAATTTGTATGGAAAACGCCTGACTTTACTTCACGATTGTGACCATTGTTTCACAGTTGATGAAAAAAAATTGGGGCAGTTTTGTTACGAAGCGTTGCTCATTCACCATATCCGTCGCCCATTGACTTCACCAAACAAGACGTTATTGAAAATTTTGTTCAAAGATTCATAGATACCACATGAGCTCTCAGAAATCAACATTTCATTTCGTTTAACAACATCCGTGTCGCTTCTTGCTCCCTAAGACTTCATGGCAGATCGTCACTGAGATGAGAAAAAGATTGCGTACGATAATCCAAAGCTTATTCAATAGTGGATAGACCCCGGTATGTCATTAACTTCAACCGCAAAAGTGAATATTCACAGAAAAAAGGTTCCTTTGTATGTTGTGGGATATAAGAGGTTCAATTTATTATGATCTTCTCCAGATTGACGAAACCATTAATTCAGAAAGTAACAGCATACAGTTGATTCAATTGGCTGAAAACATAAAGAAAAAAGACCATTTTCAGGACAAGGATCGCATAAGACTAGCAAGCTACATGACAATGCCAGACCGCATGTGACAAAGCTTACGCGGTCGACAATCTCACAATTAGGTTGAGAGGTTATTCCTCTTGCGAACTTGGCTCTTACAGATTACTTTCTTTTTCGATCAATGTAACCCTTTTTAGCAGAACATCGTTTCAAAAATGTTTCTGAGATTCGAGAATTTCTGGATATTTTCCTTGCTTCGAAACCCAAATCAATCTATCGTTCGGGAATTCGTCAATAACATGAAAGATGGAAAAAAGTGATAGACAACAACGGATCTTCTTTCCTGATTGATTTTATGTACTTATCCACCAACACGATTCATATTTTTTTATAAAAGAGCCCACTATTCTTTACAAAAACATGAAGCTGAGCAATTATCACCTCGGTTTAAAATAGAACGAAACTGACCATGATCGAACGTCGAGGAACGTTTAGAAGAATAAACCCTCCCAAGCCCGTGCTCATCTAAAATCGACGTTTTTAACTTTTTATCGAAATATTTTCCCATTGAAAATAGACCAATACTTGTGCATATACCCAATACGAATTTTTTAATTTTTTTTACTCTTTGATTGTCATATTACTTGGTATAAAAGTGTGACTCTGCCTTTGAGAAAGCTGTACCTAAATTTCTGTTAAAAAATAAAATTGGTTTTATATCATGTTGCCCGTAAAAAATGACTCTCTTTGTTATAAAGTTTCGACAGGTGGTTTTTATGTGACAAGACAAAAGTCATTGTTTAAAGAGACAAGAATCAAACGCTGAGTCATCTTTTGGATTTAATTTTATACCATTCTGCAGATCTGGATTTGGAAACCTTCATCAGGTACTCGAGAAGGGCTGCTTCATTTTTCAAAGCAAAACCGTCCTCGGAGAAAATTGGTGATCAAGCGAAACAAATGAAAGTCAGACGTTGCGAGTACAGGGCGGCTGTGACAATAGTTCAATTTCTTCAAGTCTATTGGCAAACGGGATTGATTTCGAAAAGTTTTAAGCTTTGCCTTATCCGCTTGTAAAAATAATATTATTATTTTGGGAAAGATTTATTATAAACATTATTATTGTTACTATTACCATGGTTCTTATTTGTATAATAATAATTATTATTATTATCAAATTATTATTTCCTTGGATATTTTTCGTCTAGAATACACTTTTCATACACAGCAATGATATCATTAATTAATCTCCTACGGGGAATTTTTGGTACATTTTGTCTATTTTCTTAATATTTAAGCCTCACTTTGCATTTATTATTTATCATTTTATAATTTCTACAATAATGATAATAATATTATTATTATGAGCCTAACATTGATGTTCAAAGCTTCGGTTACTTTACGGTTTACATTAATACTTTAATTCCTTAATTGCTTTGTCGTGAAACGAAACGACACAATCAGTTCCATTTGTACAAAGGACCCCGTTCACCATTTTCGGCTGTTTGTGGGATTACGTTCTGTAAAGGATTCCGTCCCACCCTTGTCCCTTTACCTTAATCGCTAAGCTGAGTTTTCCCGATTATTTTCGGTAAAAATTAATTGGAATAATTAATAATTAATAAAAATTAAATCTATGGAATATTATTTCTATATATAGTCATCGTGATCTGATTGGTCTGAATTTATTTGAGATGAGACGATTTAAACAAATGGCAAATATGTTTTTATTTTCAGGATTTTTCGTACCATGTACAATAATATGATATTTATGAACCCCAGGGGTGCAGTTGATCCATTTGAACTGGAACCCACGAATGTGTTTCATACTAAGATCAAGATCAATAATACATTGCTCTTTTTGTTGAGTCTGTAATGTCATTTTTGTGATTTTGTTTTATTGAGTAGTGATTTTTTGTCATCAAAACCTTGAACCAATTCTGGGTGCCCAAATATAAAGTCTTTTCTCACAAGAATTATTTCAAATCGATAATAAATAAATCAATACATTTGAATATATCGATTTTATTATAGAATTTAATTTCATGTATAAATTAATGTTTTATTTATTTGTTTTTAGTATTTCTTCCTATGTCATGGGTGAGAATAAAAAAAACAGATTATAGTTTTTAAGCTGACATTTAGTAAAATGTGTGCAGTAGAAAGGAATGAGGTTATTGATAGACGCACAGATTCTAATTGGTTAATCGTTTCAAAGACAGATATACGTCAATTTTCGATAGATCTCGCTCCGGACGACAATTCTTGGTTAATGACAAGGGAATAGTGGTAAATTCTTCACATAAAAGAACTGAAATTTTATCAGATGTACTTCAACAATCCAAAGATACTATAAATAGATACTTACACGAGCTTGGATTTTTCTGGAAAGCACCAAAAAGGGATCCACGTGAATTAAAGATTTCATAGCTGATCACGGAATATTTATTTGAAAACAATTGCAAGAAAATCATCTCCAAGATTTTTTCCAAAAACAGATCATAACTGGGGATAAGAAATGTAAATGTGTCCACAATTATGGCAGAAAACTTCGGCGATTATCGGCAATGAGTAAGTTCCAAAAAAGGATCGATTTGGACAAAATTGTCTGTTAAGCGTATGATGAAGTTTTGAAGGAATTTCCCACTTTGAGCTGGTACCTAGAAGGGCCTCAGGAAATGCTGAATTGACATTTTAAAGATATCGATATCCACCATACATTCAATACGTAAGGCCTACAGATTTCGGCTTATTTCGCTCTATGGCAGCATTTTTTCGGGATCAAGGGTTTAAAAAATTGAAAGGCTTTTCATAAATTTTTACCAACAAAACCAAGGAATGATATTTTCATCAGATTTGACAATTAGCAGAGAGATGGCAGAGGTCATTGAAAACAAAGAATCATATTTCGAGGATTAACCATCCCTTGTTCTTCTTTTATCATCATTTAAATAAATGTTGTTTTAGGAAGGACGACTAAATAGATCGAATAAATTTAGAACCATTTTAAAATTGTAACCAGTTGGAAATATTTGTTGAGATCCACATTAATCACACTCCCTTTCTTTTCCCTCTGTCATTTCAAGATAAACTTCTGCCGCCACTCTGCATGTTTCCGGCGCCGTTTCCCAGGCAACAAATATTTTCATGGTTTGAAGAAAACAATGAAAATAAAATATCCGGTGTCTGAACAACTTGACATTTTTGTTATAAAGGTTGAAACCATTTGAATTCATCACCTTGCAGGGATTGGAAATGTGAAGGAGGGTTTCTTGTGGGTTGACCGAATTGTGTAATGGTCTGGTTTGCGAGATGTGCGGTAAATTAATTAGATGAGGTAAAACTTCGAAGTTCACATCATATAACTTTTATGCTGTTACATTATCGTGATCCCTCCTATACGCAAGTACTGGTTGATTTTCTATCAACCTCAGGAGCTATATTCAATTTCGTTGCAGTACCACTGAACTGTGATAGATAATTCAAATAGTGACCATAGTTTTCATATGGCAGGGGGCTTTGCTTCAGAACATGTTTCAGTTTTTCAATCGGATCCAACAATTGCGCTGATCTTTGCCGATTGTCTTATAAGAGGAGCACGGGCTACAACTTGAGACAGAAATGTATCATTTCGGTTCCCAGTAATCATAAAATAACAATTTCATAATCTTTTATGTACTTTTTTATTATTTAATTGGTATTGCATCGATTTATCAAGCGTTGGTGACACTCAATTCTTCAACTATTTCTCTAACTGATTTACTTGCATCGTTTTCAACTACTGCTTCCAAATTGTCGTTACTCACGACAGTCGGTCTTTCACGGATGTTTATTATTCACATAGTTTTCGGAAATATCTTTTCGATGATTTTCGCTTTCAGAACTATTTTATAGTTGCTCCTGGTCCATTATGATGAAGCAGGAATACAAAGAGAATGCAAAGTCAAATATATTATTCAATCAAATAGAAACAACAACATGTAAATTTAAATTAAACTTTAAGAATTGCATTAAAATTCGAAATTGGCGCTTAAGTTAGGAATATTAAAACAAATATTATTGGTTAAATTGATTGATTAACAAATCTTTGATAAATAATAAAACTAATATGACTATTTAATAATGAATCCTGGCCACCCCTTTCCAATTTGAAATCAAAATACAACAGATACCATCAATGAATACCAATTTTTTCCCGATATTTATTGATTTATTTTTATTGATAACGTTTTATTTAACCTACGACATTATTGGACACTGTAATATTTCTTCAGTCACGAACTCACCAGGACCAGGCTAACTCGAAGATACCATCAGTGTAGACATTAGGGTATATTGGAAAAGAAGATCAACCATATGGGATCATCAACAGAAGAGTAACTCTGCGTCTCAACTGGATTTCAACCCAGTTTCTTGGTCAAACTTCTGTAGTCCTGGCTAGCATAAAGATACCATCAGACCTATCCATTAACCACTGTTCCTGGTGAGATTCAGCCAAATTGTATCTTTTTAGGTGGTAAAATACTCCCGTAGAAATACTCCCATGGTCAGTCATCAGAAGACATTGATTCACCATTATTATTTATTTTGAAGATTATTCTCTTGTCCCCCGCGGAGATCGGTCGTCTTCTAACGAACTTTTGCGCTCTTTGCGTGGTTTAAGATTTTTCACAAATGTGATACTGTTTTCGTTTTTATGTTTTTCTTATAAAATTCTATTTTAATAATTCCAATTATATGTTGGATTGATTTTAATACTTTTCTAATATTTTGTTATCATTATTATTATCTTGATCAATAATCATATTGATTTGGATTGATATTCCAAAATATTTACCATCACTGATTTTAACATTTTGAACAATTTCAAATCGGAATAGTTCGATTGTTATTGGTCCAAACTGTTATTGATGAATACGACTTATTATGCTCTCGAACTGTTTATTGCACCAACCACGAGTAACGGATTAGATCCCAGTTCAATTGTTAAGATTAACTTTAATTCAAGTTACAGTTATTTTTATCATTATTATTCAAATTTACATTTTTCATTTTTAAATGAATTTATTTTTGTGGTTAAATTTAAACTTTAATTTGTTAATAAATATAATTAATTAATTCTGAATTATTTAATTAATTTTAAATTATTTAATAAATTTATTATTTTTGTAATTTATTATTTAAATTGTAAAAATTATTTTGTTTACAATTTTTTAAAAAATTGGAAATTTTTTTTGTAAAATCCAAAGAAAATATTTTGAAGAAAAACAACAAAAAAACAAAGCCCAATTTACATGTACTTTTGCTGAAATTCATAATAGTAGACTCACAGGGGAATGGATGTCAGATTACTGTTCAAGATACGACGTTCCAGCTGAGGAGACGTTGTTTGTTTTAAACGAATATAAAATAAATATATCGATTTTCAAAATCTAAAGAAAACGGAGATCAGTGATCGGGGAGCAATTAGAATTTTCGTCTGTTAATATCGTTTTACTTAATTATTAATTGAGTGATTAAAATAATAATAACAAAATTAATAATAATAATTTTTTTTTATATGGTACAATTTATTATAAATTATTTATTTATTTATTATAAATTATTATTATTAATAAAGATCAATATTAATTTCGTAATTATTATTGTTGTTTAATAATAGAAATAATAATCAAAAATAATTAATTAATAAAACTGTTGGATATTAATCAATAATACATTAAAAAAATTGACAATGATAATAATAATAATAATAATAATAATAATAATAATAATATTTTTAAAATAATATTTATTATATTAAATATATTAATGTTATTATGTATTGTTTGGTGTTTACAGAGTATATGGAAATTCTGTTTTATTTACAAGGTTGTTTTGGAAAGCATAAGCATCAAAATTCTCTGATTGGTTGATTATTTTCATTGGTTAAAATTACTAAATATTAAAATATATTTTTTATTAGATTTTATATTTTATAAAAAGTACGGAAGACCGTGAAAAATACTTCATTTTAAAAAAAATAATTTATTAAAACAATGTTAAGAAATAGTGCTTCTGGAAAATATAAACAAACAAATAAAATATTTCACTTATAAATTATGATCATAAATGATTTTCAGTTATTATTTATATGACAGGCCGCCCATTTTAATGAAATGAACGCTTTCAGATTAATTAATTATTTATTAATTTCTGAGATTTATAGTGAACCAAAACTCCATATCCACTTCGCATGCTCGTTTTTCTTGTTTTAATGCGAGAGTCAAATGCTGATTTTATGCACTTGGAAAAATTCCAAAAAATTAAAAATAATAATAATAAATTTAGAAAATTTTATTAATAATATTAACAGTAATAGTAATGATAATAAATAAAAAATAGTAAATAGTATAATAATAATAGTAATAATACAAATGAATAATAATATCATTATTAAAATAAAAAAAAATAATTATTAATAAGTAAAATAACAATAAATAAAATATTAATAATAAATTAAAATAATAATTCT
>JBBMKC010217066.1:0-12518 GCA_037834085.1 Bipalium vagum | reverse complement strand
GTTTGTTTGCCTTGTTTGTGATCAGTACACTACCTTAGGAGTCAGATCAAGATAAGTCATACACAACCTCACCCTTTTAAAACTTAACACACAATAATAAAAATGGACATTTAAACAAAATTTGAATTTCATGCACAGATGATTGAATCAAATAAAGAAGTGAGTTATGAATTTAATCACGTTAAAGAAGTGAGTTAGTTATTTATTCACGACTAAGGACCATTGTTAATCTGTACTGCTCTGTGTTTGGACATCTGTGCCTAGGAGTCTCCACAAATACATTTTCGAACCAAAAATAACATAGCAATCATATTTGTATTAATTGTTTAAATTCATATAGATCAGAAAGTTTACTTAATGAACAAATAAGATTACTTCAAGAAGAAGAATAGGTTAAAGCTTGCTTTCCAAAAGATCATTGTAAATTTAAAAATCATTATTTTAGAAATAAAAGACCATTTGTAGAATACAGTGATTTTGACTCTTATAATAAATATATAAACGAAAATATTTCAAATGATACAAAATTGATTACTGATCAACTTTCTTTAGCAGTAGGAATTTATATTAACTCAAATTATATAAATCGATATATTTTGAATTTTATGGAGAAAGCGTGTTAGATTATTTTATTAATGCAATAAATAAAATAAATGATTTATTAATATGACTGAATTGCTTTAAATTAAGATTTAAAGATAGATATGAAAATGCGAAGTGACTTTCCAAACCACTAAATATGTAACTAGACAAATCGATTATCAAGATAATTTGAAAGGTGTTATAGTATCTAGGGAATCAATAGGACTCTAAACCAACCCAAATGGTATTATCATTTGCAAAATCTTAAAAAGCAAAAAATCTAGTTGCACTTCAGTTATCACAGTAGTTTACTGAACAATTCTAAACTTCGAATACACTTATTTCAGAGTGCTAATTTGCTTGGATGGGGAGCAAAAAACCTTAATTTTAACCCGATGATTAAATCATCGCGATCATTTATTCGATAAAAGTGAATTGTTTGTAATGATTGCATACCAAGTATTACCAAGACTTTAGTTCAGACGTCAGTGCAGTCTTTGTAATTTGAAAATTAAATAATAGAATATTTTAAATATAATAAATTTAATTAAAGTGAAATTTAAAACTTAAAGCCTTTTGCTATAAATTTAAGAGTTATAATTGAGTAAATCAAATATTAACATAATTTAATATAACAAATAAAATTTTAAAAGTTTATTCAATAGCTAAAAAATAATTTTTTTTATTAAACTTGTTTATATATATGAATATATTAAGCGCAAAATATATAATTTAGTATATATATGTTGAAAATATTAATTAAGAATTTGAAGCAATTTTTACATAATAGCTCTAGAAAGTATTACTATGACTGTTTAAGATCAAGGAGTCTAGTTGAAGTTGCCGGTGTTGATTTTAAGAACTTGATTCAAGGTCTGATCACAAATGATATTTCAACAATTGGAATTTCACAGGGTTCTATGTATGGTTTATTTTTAAATGCAAAAGTTAATTTTTTAAGTGAAATATTCTTTTTAATTTTTTTTAGGGTCGTGTTTTATTTGACGTTATTTTGTATGGTAATCCTAAAAGTGTAGCAAATGAGCAAGTGTATATAGATTGCGATAGTGATGTTGTTGATTTATTAATAAAACATTTAAATACTTATAAGTTAAGAAAAAAGGTAATTAGTATGCAATAATATATTTATAATTTTTTGTGTTGAAGTTACTTGTTTAACGTCTTTAAAAGTTAATTTTACAACAAGTGGTATTCAAAAGTTAACAATGATTCTTTTAAATACTGTCAATCTTATCATAATAAATTTGTTAGTTTTGAAATTTTCATAATTATTGTTAAGTAACCATTTACATTCTAATTAAGATTTATAAAATTTATTAAAAATTAAAATTTTGACAATTTTAATTATAAGAAAAATAATTAAAATATAGTAAGTAATAAATAATTATAATAAAATTATTAATTGTATTATATCAAGTAATTATCTTATATTATCTTCAATATATTTTAAATTATCTTTATTGCATAAACTAAATAACTTATATTATTAATGAGACCAATTTTTAAAATACTTCTTGGTTAGTATGTTCTATTGAAAAATATTCTTGAAAATTTTTTATTGATTCTTTCTTGAAATTTATACATGTTAGTTTTAATATAAATATTAATATCAACTTTTTATCTTCGTTATTTTTTATTTCATAAATTTTTCTATTTTGATAAGCCTGATATGATTGTGATTTATGATATTTCTTATATTAAAGATTTATAAAAGTTAAATCAATTTTTCAAAAACTTCCAATAGAAAAAAAATAATTTAGCTATAATCATTTTTTTCGTTATTTCATGATGGGTTCTTTGTAATAATATATGGTGGGTGAAATTTTTTTTATTTTTTATAAAAATATTGAAATTTACTTTCACAATCTTTTGCCATTTTACAAAGAGTGAAAAATTTCTTGAATTTTTTGGCTAAAAGTTTTACTAAATAATCCTTATATCCTTATAACTGAACTTTAACTCATTCACAGAGTCCTGCAGAAATGTAAATAAATAAAAATCTGGTGGTGCCAAGTCAGAGCTGTACATTGCTTGAATTTTGATTTCTCAACCAAACTCTTTTAATGTTCGGTTTATTATTCCCATATCTTTAAAAAAATAACCCTTTCCCCTAGCCAAGAGTTTTTTATTTTCTGGTTAAGAAAATATTAAACAGATTTTAGCAAAATTGCAGATGAAGGACCTTCTGATTTCTAATTTTCTATAAAATGAAAAATTTTACTAAATTCTATTGTTAAAATGTTTTCACAAAGTCACTTCCGAAAATACTCTCACCATGACAAGGGATGCATACTGGCTTTCATATAAACTGCTTCCACAATTCTTCTTCAAGATAACGACACAGACTATGGTTCCTCTTAGAGCACATATATTCAAGACTGTGCTTCATTTTATTCTTAAATTTTTCAATGATATTTTTTTTAATCCACTTTGATAATTTTTGAGATGAATAAGTGCAAGTCTTATATAACAAATACTCAATTTTGCAGCACGGTTTTAACAGGAATTGATATTCCTGTTAAACATTGGAGGAAAAAAATTTTTCTATCACTACAGTGATACCTTAAGTCTTTCTTTTACAGTTACATTACCGGGTACCATTTTTTGCCTTAATTAACGACGCCTGCCTCAGATATAATACATACAAAACTAACTCACAATTTTAGTCTATGGGAATATGCACTTTGATTTGTAAAAAAGATTGCTTTCGTTAATCAAGGTACAATTGTATTCTTATTCAGTTTAATTATTGATTTAATTTGACCAGTTTCCATGATATAATGTGTATGTTTATACCACTGCTTGGGCGTTTTACATATGAACACAAAGAGATTCTGACTAGGTTAATCTTAATCATCCAATAAAAAAGCAATCTAAAAATGTAAATGACGATTATTACCAAGAATGGTCTATTGTTCTGTAATGGTTTTTCTTTTTCCATATTTGTTGCACACAAGATCAATTTATATTCATTTTCTGATAAATTTTCTTGGATATTGGACCAGGAATGTTTCAATATTGGAAAGAATGTGATAAAATTGTAAATTTTGAATGGTATTTTTTGGAAATTGATAAATAGTTGGGAAGTCGAGATTTCACATCGGTTGATTAAACAATCATAAAGGTATTGTTAAAATAGTAGAAAAATGTATTGATTTTATTACTAAGGTATTTGTAAAATGATTGGATACAATTATATAGTAAAGCAAAATATTATTGAAACCAAAAATTTTAATACGGGGAGCGGAGGTGAGGATAGAGGGCTCAGTTCCAATTCCATTCAGACTTGTTTAAGAAATAAATGATATTCAATTTAGTCCAGCTTCATTGGAAATTTGCAAATATTTTGAATTTAAAAAATATTTTTGTCTTATTAATGTTTACTTTAATAAAACAATGTGTTCTTTGAATAAAATTTCCCAAATTTCTTTATTATTCCATGATATTGAAGAGTGCTTGAATTACTAGAGTTAAAGATAAAAATTCTTTGATTACCTTATTGTTGTTTTCTTATAAGATTTTGCTTGACGTTAAGAAATATTGATTTTTTTTAATTGAATAAAGAAAATTATAAAAATATTTTTCACTAATGATTCCATATGAAAAATCGATTTCTATTAATTTTAAGGTAAAAATAACTCCTGTTCAAAATCCCGGTGTTTTTGTAATTATGCCAGAAAATAACGAAGAATTGTTGGAAACATTAAAATCGCAAAAATTTCCAAACGATAAATTGATATATTTCGGGTCAGATCCAAGGATAAAGTTTTGGTCGTTACGATGTATCGGTATCGATCAATCTGGTAAATGTTGCAAAACATCTTAATTATAATTTGAGTTGACTAATTTAACAGTTGAAAGCGCCTTGAAACATCTCAAACCGGCTCCAGATGATCTTTATCTTCAGAGTCGTCTCACACAGGGTCTATGTGAAGGCCGGGCAGATTTCGGGATCGGTACCTCATTGCCTCTTGAATATAATGGTGACATATTGAATGCAATCAGCTTCAATAAAGGCTGCTACATGGGCCAGGAATTGACGGCCAGGACTCATTATACTGGTGTGGTGAGAAAGAGGATTATGCCTGTTCATTTTAAAAAGTCGGACTATTCTCAGTTGTCACTCAAATTGTTGAACGCTGTTTGTAATCTAAACTGATTGATAGGTCCTTTATCGGTTTTTTTCATGATTCAGGGTCAAGAATCGACTAATTTGAGCGATAAAAACGGTGTCGCTGTTGGTCAGTTGAAACTCATCAATGAGTGTGGCTTGGGTCTGGCTGTCATTCGATTGTCACATCTCAAATCCGTAAAATCTCGTGAGCGAGAAAAATCGTTCCAACCTATTTTTTTCGTTAATACCGATTGTGAAATATTTGTCAACGTCCCTCAATGGTGGCCGGATGACATTGTTCTTCCCTCCGATTAGATATTATGATTACTTTAAACTTTTCATTAATTACTTAGTCTTATCGAATGTTTTATAAAATTTTTCAAACGTTTTTTTACGAAGAATTCAGAATGAGTTCGTCATTTTATTTTCTCAAGTTTGATTCAGTGAAAATACGTCCTTATAAATCGAACGGATCCCCCAGTAATGCGAAATTTACATATCTTCAACTCTAAGTAGTTATTTAATTTTAATATACTTCTAGTCATTACAAAATTTTGTGTTGCTATTAATGGTTCCTGTCAAACTGATCAGAAGGAATATCGAAGATCTGAGGAAATGAGTGGTGATGTCTAACAGAATTTTGTATCAAATGAAATTAAAACTAATTGATTTTTATATAGTTTGTAAAACCAACTCATAAATATTATCCAAGATTCTCATTCGTTTCCGAAAGTAAGTTGTTGATGAAGTAAAATATACAAGCACTTTTTTTAAGTAACAGAGTGATTTGAGTTCCTACTCCGAAGATAAATAAAATAATTATTCAACAATACAATACTGATAAAATAAAACAAGAAAATCGTTTAATAAGAATATAATTCTTTATAATGGTGAAGAATAAACATTAAAACGGCATAAATATTTTTTTGTGAGATTTTACAAAATCATTTTATAAACTTATAAGAAAAGAGCATAAATAGGAAAATAAAAGAATTATTTAAACAAGATTTTCATTCCAAAGTTTTATGCGTTTAATTAAAATTTTCTAAGTAATATTTGAAAATTAGATATTTTTTAGATTTCTCTTTAAGTTTCTCTTTTTTATGTATGATGAACAGTTGATTTTATAAAATGACAATATAAATCGGTTCGAGATCATTGAGGTCCAATTAAAGACCTATGGTCGTTTGGAACACAAGTTTATGACCACAGCCATGTAAGTTTAGAAAATATGTCCAAAATCTCACGATATTGTCTCGTCCATCAGAAGATTATTCGTTCTTTGTATATTTTAAATGTGCATATAAATAAAATTGAAGAACTCGACAATTTCTTTATAAAAACTGAATGGTGTTTAAGATGGAGGCAATAAAAATTAATCTTTTAGATTTATTTCAGACTCAGAAACCGAAGCAGTCTGAGGTTCTGTAATAAGGAAAAAACCAAAAATAATACTTGAGATAAAAAACCATAAACTTTAAGCATGGTTCTGGTTGTTTACTTATATGAAGCTTCTGTCTTTCATTTTCTGGTCCATGAAGGCTACAAATCGTGTGATACTCTTCCTCAAGTGGTATTCAGTTTCTTTTCATTTTTTCTCAACATTTTACTGGGTATTACATTGAATTTAAAAGTATAAAAATGTTGAGCTTCATAACTATACTTTTGTGGGAGTCGGAGTCAAAAAGAAAAAGGAAATAATTATCAATAAATTTCTTTCAAAACCAAAAAATCAAATTATCAATCATTTATCAAAGTTTTTCGTTTCAAATCGAAATCATCAATCAGTTATCAAGTTCCAAATTTTAAACAAAAAGTCAAAAAATGTTGTCGTAATTTGATTAAATATATTTTATTGGAATGAAAGAAGTTACTGGTTTTTGCAAAAATATACAGAAAATTATTCAGAAATATATCGGAAAAATATTCGGTTGTTTCTATTTGAATTTGATCACACTTTAGTCACCCAAAGTACTGTCTCAAGAATTTTACGTGACATGAATTATACCACAAAGCGATTAGTCAGAGTTCCCAATGAGATGAAAAATAGTAAAAACTTTGAGGCTATAGGTTTATGTGAGGAACATTAAGTACATTGAAAATTGTAAGCTGGTTTTTTTTAGATGGAACAAGAGTCAACTTACGCAAAACCAGAAGTTTTTGTCACCATACTCGTCTCAATTAAACCCGATCGAAGAGTTGTATCATTTAATTATGACATTTACTTTGTTTTATGTGAAATTTAAATTTACTTTATTAAAATTAATTAATTTTTAAATAAAATAATTAAATTAAGATAATTGTAAAAGAAAATAGAAGAATAAAATTAATTCATTATTTTTTCAAAAAAGGGGGCATAATTGCGCTTTCTTGCGTAGTTCTTGATAGTAGTTGACTTTCATAGATATGGCCTTAACTTTTTAATTTTGTTTTATGTTTGTTTTATTAACCAAAATTTAACCAAAAACAGTTATATATACCTAATCCATTACATTAGATCAATTCAAACAAAGTCTACATGGATTTCGACAGTTTTATTTTTTCCTCATTTCGGAGAAGTTTGATCAAATATTTTTAAAAAATAAGTCTATTAATTTTTTAGTAATTTCTTTGTACTCCATTTCCATTTAATTTTTTTGATTCACCATGAAAGTTTTTAATTACTTAATATAAATATTTATATAAATACATCTAATATTTTTATAATAAATTCTAGTTAAAGTAAGAATTTGCATAAATAATACGTTCTATATTATAAATAATAAAATGATACATATAATTACTTAAATAATAAGAATGGGTTATAGCGTAATCCTGACAGCAAAATCTGTTCTGATTCTTTCTTTGCAATAAAGGGACCTGTCTTTCCGACACATGATTAAATTTTCTAAAACTTAGACAATCTGATGTTCCTTCTTTTTGTTACCATTATCCTTAAACTGAAATAAGTAACTTTCGCTCGAAAATCAATAAATCTTCACTTTCTAATGTTGTGTTCGCTTCACTTTTACAGTTACAAAAATTTAATCTTAATTGAATCAAAACCTCCACAATAAATTCTTATTCGCACCCCAAATTGAGTCAAAACGATCACAGTAAAACTCAAAAATCACACAAAAAAGCAATCCGTCAAATAATCAAGTGTCTAGAAACTCAAGTAATCCACTGATTCAATATCACAATAAGTCACCTTTTATTTTATATTATTTTTACTATAACCATATATGCTCTGCTCTTTTTTGTATTTTAAGCAATCAATAGTAAAGCGTTACTGCAATCTCTTATTTCTCATTGCTAAAAGATTTTATGTCATGCTGTCCTTCCTTTTCATGTGTATACTCTATCATTAATCAATTTAATGTGGTCTTTCACATAAGAAGTTATTATCATTTTCTTCTGATTATCGGATCATCGCATCCGACGTCCTTTCTTAATCTGAACATTGTAACATAACCAGTCAGTAAACATCCGGATCAGCGTATCAAAATAAGATCTTTGTGGATTAAGAAACAAATTGAAAATTTACAACCACGCAATTACTTGTCTAAAGAAAATGTAATTAACAACCACCATCACAAATCATCAAAGTTAACAACTATGGGTTATTTTCATTTAATTATATATCGATACTGTCAAAAAGTGATTTTATAATCCTTATGTCTTTCAACCTAGAAATTTAACTGAAAGGAGTATGGTCTGAAAAGCAATTCTTTATCAATAAATGTTTTTCTACAGGGTACATCCTAGCTTTGTTGTTTCTGGGTTTTCTTATGTATTCATCTTTATCAACAAAGATTTCTCTTTTGGGTTTAAAAGTCAAATAAATTTTCATAACAACTGTTAGAAAATTTATGAAGCAAGAATTTTTCATTGAAAGTGTAACTTTTTCTATCAATCGATAATAATAAAAAATTAATTAATGGAAACCATCTTCTTTAGTCAAATTTAGCAAGATCTTCTGTTGAGATAAAATGGATAATCATGTATGTGTCGTTAAATCTTGACTTTTATACAAATTATTGTGCACATTTTTAAAAAGAACTGCACTTAGGTGGTATACAATCTTGTCTTGGGTTTCCTCAAATTTCTTGTCTAAATTGTTGTCGATATTAATTGCTAACTGGACGTCTAACATTTGCCCTGGTGTTCTTGTCTCACTTAAATAATTTTTTTTCTAGAAGAATCTAGAATTCTGTCTTCGTTTTTATTCTTGATTCTTTTTTCAAATTTGTTTAGAATTTTCGAAAGAAATCAACTTTTCGTCACCCGTAATAATTCGGTGCAGAAAACTTCATTTTATGTCTAGCAAGAAAAGTTCAATGGTGACTTTACGTCTTCCCATGTTTTTCACTTTTGAGGTACCAATCCTCCTATTTTGTATACCTTTCCGTTGGGTTTTAAATGTCGGCTAATTGAAAATTGAGAAGCATTTAATGATTTAGCAAGATCAGTTTGAGTTTGGCTTGGATTTTCAATCACTAATGCTTCAAGGTCTTGATCGTCAAACACTTTCGTTTGTACGCTCTTTATCTTCTACCATATATTTGGCCTTTGGGAAACTTGCAAACCATCTTTTGCAAGCGGACTTTTGATAGATAATTGTCCTCATAAGCCTCAACAAGAATTTTGTCAGTTCGGTTGGAGATTTTTTTAATAGCAAAAATGAAATAACATCACTTTGCGCAAATTCTGCTTATTCGGTATATAAGCCGCCATCTAAATTAGGGTAAAAAACAGATATAGTTAAAGATATCAGAATAGGTTTTTATAAATATTTTTGAAAAATACATAAACAATATATATACAAATAGTTTATTTAAACAAATGAATAAATTTTCTTTATTACAGCTATTTAAAAAAGCTCACTTTCAATGCATTCACCTAATAACAAAGATTTTTCTGATTTGCATATATTTAATTAAATAATAATATTTGTATATTTATTAGTAAACTAATATTTATTATCCAGTTTAGTTATTATTCTAACTCGACATCGATAATTTTTAAATCCAATAATATTATAAAGTGCAAAATTTATATTTCTAAAATGAAACAAAAAGAACAAATTCACAAAAATATGTTTAATATATTTTAATAAAGCCAAGTATAACCACGAAGGATTTTTTCCAATCATTATAACGTAAGAAAAACCATCCAACAGCAACATCCCTTCCTGTCCCGTAGACCCAGTTAAACCAAATAAAAGACGTGATTTATTAATCTGACAATATTTCATAATAAAATGCAACTATTGTTTTTACTTCTAAAATATCACTGTCAATGTTCACAACATAAGTCGACTATTTTTTTGTAAGAAAGTTTAACATCATTTCGTTTCACACGCAAACATTGCACTTGAAAAAATACGTACAAATAAAGGACAACATCAACAATATTGATAAAGTAATTTTCTGACATGTCAAGGGATAAATACCATATAAAATCAAAGGTTTAAAAATTAAAAATCGATATCTCAATATATAGAAAATCAATAACAAATATCAAATAAAGACTATTTCGATTAGTTAATATTTCAAACCGCAATTAAAGTAATTTCGTCCGTAAAAGTATATATCGCATACATTTATATAAATATATCTATGGGGCGCAGGTGAAAATGAAACCGAACATCTTCCAGTTCAATAGAGGCCACATCCACGTAAATTGTTGGCTATAATCACATCGGTAACGGCGTCGAAAACGAATTGGATATTGTTCGTATCGGTAGCACAGGTCTGGTGACAATAGATCTCTTTGTTGACAGAATTGTTTTTCGCTTCAAATGACGCTTGGATATATCCGGCTGCTTCTTCATATGTCTGGCGTCCTGTAACAATTATCCATTTGACAATTATTGAACACTCAAAGCAAACATTCAGACAAAAAATCGTAACCTGTGTATTCGGAAAAACAGACCGTTAGCGGACTCCGTTTGATTTTCTCCGCAAACAAATCTTTTTTGTTGAGAAACAGAATTATGCTGGTCTGCGTAAACCATTTGTTGTTGCAGATCGAATCGAACAGTTTCAAAGACTCTTGCATGCGATTCTGGATAGGATAATGAAATTGATAATAACCGAAAACGTGACATTGAATACAATGAAAAGACAACAGTCAAAAACTTTCCCAAATTAAAAATGTTTTCCTTTATCATTAAATTATCTTTTTATTAAAATTTTACGAAAAACGGCACATTTTTCGATGTATTTTATTTCATTGATGTGTAATCGCTTTGATAATTACCGGTGGGATTTTATTTATTTTTATTATTTACATTTAAAAACCTAAATATATGTCAATCAATAATTTGCGAAATGGGAAATCTTTTGGAGTTCGAACTTTTAATAGAATAACGAGACCCGGTTCATATACATCAAAATATCAGATCAGCCCCAAAATGTTCTGTGGTTTACTTTGAAGACAAGTGCCTTCGAATTGGATTTTTGAATAACAAAATTGTCGTTCAAACGTTTTTCAATGGATACTGATAACTGCCGTAATTTGTTTACTTAATTTCCTTTAATGATAAATAAATCAAGGAATTTCTCGACTACTGAATCAAATGGCAACGAGGTTTTGGGCGCACAAACAAAATTCTCGAATATGAGATCAATAAAGTGCAATTGGTAAAATGGGAAATAATTAAATTAAATCAATCGATATTTAAAAACAGATATTATTAATAAATAATTGAAAGTGAAACGTTAGATTTTAATTAATACTTTGCATTTATTAAATTTCTAAATTAACACAGTACTCATAAATATAGCTTAATATGTTTAATAAAGTTTTCCAGCTCATGGGTAACTTGTTTTTTCCAGCACCATTGAACTTCGGATCCCAACAATTTTATTAATATGTTAAAACAAGGAACTTGTGTCGAAAAAATATTTTTTTATTTTCAGATTCAAAAGATGTCTTTCTTTTGCTTATGACCTATCTAGCCAAGTTTTTCACAGTTGGATATTCCATCCTTAATTAATCTATAGAAATTTTTTTATTAAATTAACTCTTGGAAATCATCCTTAGAACAGAAATATTGCATTTTTAAGTCCTTATATTTCAGAATTATCATTAATTTTCCGCTTATGTTTGAGAAAAAAAACATTTATTGATCTAAATATAATTAACAGTTAATAATTTATTAAAAAAATATCTTTCCTCCAACATGAACGATTTCATATTAGTTTCCTTTAAAAAAATTTATCACTCGATAAATAATCACAAAATAAAAAGGTCAAACTTAACAGTTGTCAGTGTTGAAAATGTAAGAATTAAAATAGAATTATAAAAATAGTTACCGATCACAAATATAATACATTAAGGAAATATAATTATTTATAGAAAATTTTCTAATTAACTGAGCATTATGATAATTATTCAGATTTAATAACATATTGTGGTATTTTTAAAATTCTAAAATATAAAAAAATAAATTGCATGAAATTATTTTAATAATTGACCAATCAAATTGTAACTATATGTGATTTTCTGAGTAGAGCGATACGTATTACGTAAAATCTAAAAGATTATTTATTTTATTATGCTAACTCAAATCAGTTTAAACTAAAAATGTAATTTTCAAATATTTTTCTTTTAATTGGTAATAATAATATAATTATAAATAACATAAAATTTATTTAGAAATATGATTTAAAACGTAAAATATAAAAATGCAATTTACTGTAAAAAAACCGTATTTTCTACAGTCATTTAAATTTAAAAATTGAAATAATAATAATAATAATAATAATAATAATAATAATAATAATAATAAATGATGGAGAGAGAATATAAAATA
>JBBMKC010217055.1:0-12520 GCA_037834085.1 Bipalium vagum | reverse complement strand
TATTACCCGTGACTTGATACTGTCACTAGACGGAGACAATTAAAGAACCACCTGAACTATATTGTTGTTCTCGTTCTAATGGAAAGTATGCGATCATTTATCAGTCACAGTACTGCTAACGATTTACATCATTTTTAATCTGAAATATACTTCAAGCATTTCATATGATTTATTGTAATTATATGTAAACAAAATGCATAAAATCATAGCTTCATCGTTATTTTATCTGAAGTATATTTCAGAATCGCCTGATCTGATCAATATTCCAGACCGCAATGCCCGAATATTCAAACAAAAAATAAACCATTGATAATGTGTTAAAAATAAAATGATTTACCAAAAAAAACATTTTTATAAATTTATAATATAATATGTATGTATAAGTGCTAGGCGACCTCAAGGTTTCCACAGTTTTCGTCATAGACTGTTTTATTATGATCTAATATCAGTTTAAAAGATTGGGATTCACTTCTAAGAAATTTCTTAGTAAAATCGAATCCTAGGGATATATAATTATAAAAATTATATTAATTTCATTTATTTATCCGAATTAGAAGATATGGTAAAAGTCCAAAATAATGATGAAATATATGTCTGGTATTGATGTGATATCATATCAGAAGGAAGGAACGATGCAGTTATGATATTGCTAAGGTTATAGAGTTTTGTGTAAAATTCTGCTTAATTGGAAAGCTTGGTTACAAGGAAAAGTTTGATATTGACTCATTATCTATCTGAAAAATTTAATCAGTAGAATTTCTCATTGTGAATCTTTATTGAAAAGAAATGGACAAAAAAAGAATAACTTTAAAATATGAATACTGGAGATGAAAAGTAAATCACGTATGATATTATGGTGTCCCTTCATACTCTTGGCAAAAAAAACAGAGCCCCTCGAATGGACCCACATCAGCTGACAGATGCGCACGTTGATAAACGATTTCAAATTTGTAAAAAGGTTGTTGGGTAACCCATTAGACAAGAGTTTTTTCCAAAGAATTGTCGCTAAAGATGAAAAATGAATCTTATTAATAATCCACACATAAAATGGCAATGGTTATCAGCAAACGAGTCACCTGATGGCAGGCCTAAAGTAGATAGATTTGGAAAGAAGTACATGATTTCCGTTTTCTGGAACTACAACGGAATTTTATTTTTTGAAATTCTTCCAGTTAGTCAAAATATTAATTCAGAAATCTATTCTGTACAATTGAGTCGACTTCACCAGATTCTCATCAAAAAACATTCTGCTTTAATCAAAAGGAAAAGAGTTCTATTAATATTCTAATATATCAAGATGACAACGCAATACCTCATACCTCAAAGAAATCAATGGAGACTTTGCAAAATATTGAGGGAATTGAACTCTTACCACATCCTCCATACTCACCCGATGTTGCAGCATCAGATTTTCATTTTTTCCGCTCCATGGCACATTTCTTGCGGGGAAAGCACTTTGAGAACATGGATGACCTGGAAAAGTGCCTATCAGTGTTTTTTGACTCTAAATCTCCAGGATGGTATGAAAATGGAATTCTCAAAATTGCAGAACGTTGGGCTCTTGTGTGTGAGAGCGAATGATTTTGTTTTAGTTCATAATTTTATAATGTATAATAAAAATTTTGTGTTGTATTTATTGAATTAAAACGGACATCTTTTATGGGACACCATAATAGTAATGTAAGAAAGTTTTGGTCTAACAAACGATTGCAAACAAATATTATCCTTAAGAAAGTTGAAATTGTCCTTTTTTGATATTTAAATGGAACTTAAGAGTTTCTGGAACATGATCAAACAATTAATTCTAAATTAAGTCTAACAATAAAAAAAGCGGACATCATGATAGAAAGGTCGATGTGTTCCGTCATGACACACATCTTTCAGAGCAAAGTCTATACCTAGCACCGTCGGACTACCGTTTGCTTTTGTCTCTATAGACAATTATTAATTGAGTTCCAATAGTTTCAAGAAAATACTGTGACAAGTACATTTACATTTATTTGTTATATGAAAAGAAATTGTTTGTTTTTCAAAGGAAAATGATGAAAACATTGTGGGTCACTTCATTTATGAAATATATATTATATGTATTATAAATAATGGCTCATATAGAGGTTTTAGGAATATTGATTTATCCTAATAATATTTTAGAGAAATTCTTTTATTAATTAAAGATCAAATTTTTCGAAAGAACCTTAAGGATTTTATGAATCTTTCTTGAAGCTCTATTCAAAGATCATTTGACACTAAAAATAAATAAATAATTTTGTCATAATTAATCAATCAAAATGCAAAATATAATGATGAACCCAACATTTAGACTGATTACTTAACCAATTTTCGTTGCTTGATTAATAAAAAAATTAATATATAATTAAGCTTATAATAAATGATATAAAAATAATATTTAAAAAATATTAAATATAAAATAAATAAATAAAAATATAATATTTCAGCTTATCACTATTATTATTATTATTAAATATTATTATTATCAATATTGTCATTATTATTATTATTATTTATTATTATTATTATTATTATTATTATTATATTGCATTTGTGTAAAATATTTTAAGTATCTAAGTGGATAGTTCTATACCATTATAAGTAACATTTTCCTCCTAATTTAAGACTTTCAAAATTTTTATATTTTAATTTAATAGTATTTCCATTAAACAAAATTTCAAAAAAATCAATAACAATAATAATAATAATATTATTATTAAAATATTAATAATTTAATAAAGATGGTAGAGAAAGCAGCTAATAATGATTTAAACATTTTTATATTTTTTTTATTTATATGAAATATTATTGTTTTAATTCAAAACGAATAAAAGGTTGATACCAATAAATGATCAACTTATACGTAGAGATATTTTTGCCGAGGAAGCCAGGTCATAAATGACATTGAACATTAAGGTGAACGGAAGAAATGGTTTGGAATGAAAAGAAATAAATTTTACGGGTCCCTATCGCCTGTTCAAAATATTTTTATGAAACATATGTTGATAGGCATCTGATATTCCTTAATACTCTATTTTAATACGCAGTAAATAATTTTTTAATGAAATGAATTCAAACAAAATAAAAGCAGTTAAGCATTTATTTCTTTTTCACTGGTTATTAAATTGCGATAAACAATTCATGGTGGAATAAATTATTTTCGAATATTTTAAAATAAGCTTTTTATTAATTACAGGGTTCTTGTGCTTCTATTAAAAAATATTGATTAATATTGATAATATATTCACAATTATTATTTGAAGTATTTTAGATGTATTGTGATGCGTCGATAAATAGTCCTTACACTCCAACAGAAATATTAATGATACCAAGATGAAATATTTATTAGCAACATGAATTAAACACAATAATTTTTTTCTATATAACCATCTTCTATCTCCAGGGATATCTTCCAACTATTTACTAATGAAGAGACCATTTTTGAAGAAAGATGCATTCTTTTCATTGAGGAAATCTTACATTAATCTTTTGAGATCGGTCTTGGACTCTATTTTCTATCTTCTTAACTGTCTATTCAAATCAAAGCCAATTCAAGGGTATACAATTTGTGTGAAACCATCACGAAACATTTTTCAGCGAATACTTACCATAGTTTGGTGACCAGTGTTAAATGGAGCGTTTTCATACATTTATAATCTTGGATGGAGCTTCTTTACCATATGTTTCATGTAACTGACAAAATATGTCTTTTCCTGTTCTCACTTAACGTAAAAAATTAATAATGATCCAAAATTCAACTTTTTGGTTCATTTTAAAAAACACGTCGTAAATAATATCATGAAACAATAATTATTTTAAACAGATTCAACAATATTTGATAATACATTAATTGCTATTTTTAGACATTTTTCATAGGCTTCATAATTTTATTTCCGTACCAGTCTAAGGACCTTTTATTAACACACAATATAATTATGTGATTTACTCGTTGATTTATAAATTTTGTTTATTTTATTTTACTTGTACTTACGTTTGTTTACAATAATTTTATGACCATTTATTAGTTACCTAAAAGTATCGACTACGTTAAGATTTCTTCTTAAACGAATTTATTTTATATTGTTGCTATTTTCTAATATGTTTTAATTCAACAATTATCGATTAGGATACAATAATATAAGAAAATTATATAATATTTTTAATTCTTGGAAGAATATAAGTATATATAATCTGCTTTTCATATTCGCCACAGACAATATCCTGGCTAAATAAATTTAAAAATTTACAGCTCATTGAATTAAATGATTAGATATTTTTAAAATATTATCAAAATATATTAAAAATAATAATAATATAGAAAAAATTATTCTTCAACATAATCTTTTAAAATAATTAAGCTTTACCCTTTAATCAATAAAAAATAATAAATCAATAAATTAAATAAATAATAAGTAATAAATAATAATTAATAATTAAATAAATCAATAATAAATAATCATTTATTTAAAATATATTCAATATATTTTTTATTTCAAATTATTTTTATACTTTATTTAACGAACAACGTAATACATTTTTATGAATAAAAGTATTTTAAATATCAATTAAATTTTATATTTTGATTTTTTTATTTTCTTGACCAATAAAAAATGCCACTTTGTAACAAAGTTTCAACAGATAGTTTTTATTTTACAAGTTAAATTCACAAACAGAAATAAAATCCATTATTTTGAGAAAGAAGACATCATTACTGTGAATGTAGCAAACTGTGAATTCTATCAAAGCTGTTGATAGTATGAGGCTTTATGTTATCCGTTTGTATTATAACCTTTTTTTATTAAAGAACGATATTATCATAACCTCGTGCAATTTCTTCAAATTGTGCTGAATGTGTTTTAATTGTTATCAACTGGCAGAAGGTCCAAAAAAGAAGTCCATCTCAGTTCCAAATATCAGACGACATGATCTTTTTCAAATTGTTGGATAAGAAACAGTTGACTCATTTTTAGATAACCATTGATATTTTTATATTTTAGTTTTTAAATAAAATGCCTTTTTCATCCATGAAAACAATAGGTTTCGAAAAAACGGTTGTCCAATTGACTTTTGAAAATAAATTTGAAGCCCTTCATAAGGGTCGAATGAACCAGCTTAAATGGCTAATTGATGAATTGATTGAGACAGATTTTATTAAATAGATTCTTTCAAGATATCCTCATCAAAAACGAGCACTCTTCTTCAACCGAGATGTTGGTATCATCAGATTTTAACTTCGTAAACCATCACACGACTGTCCTCTTGTTTATCTAGTCCATACCTTCAACATTTTTAATAAAGCAGACGTCTTCATAAGCGGACAAATATTATTTCCATTAATAATGTGGTAAAATTACTAATTTTTTATATTTTACGTTCACATTTAACGTTAAAAATAGATAGATTATTAAAACAAATTCATATAAACATGCTTTGTACTATTATATGTAGAGAGTTAAGCGAATTATAAAACGGCAATAAATTATTTGATTTCATTTTTATGGAATACTATAATAATAAAAATAAATAAATAAATAAGTGTTTTTTTAAATATGAATGACTGATGATGTACTGATAATAGTTCGAAACATGTTTCTTGATAATAAATGTTTGGAAAAAATTTGTTCAAAACTATTGAAATGCGTCTATTTAAAAAATAAATAAATAACAATAAATAAAAATAAAATAAAAAAATAAATAATTAAAAAATAATAAAATAAAAAAAACATGTTCCCTAAAGGTTAATAAATAATAAGAATAATAAAGGTTAATAATAAGGTTCACTTAAGGTTAATAAACAATATATGCAATTATAAAGGGATTTCGTTAGAGTGAACATATTTTAATAAATAATTGTAAATAAATAAATTATTAATTTTACATATAATTTTTGAATCTCTTTTTCTTTGAAACTATGTCAGAAAAGTGAATTAGTTTTTATTTTATACTTATTTTTATATCTCTACATCTGGCTTTTGTAAATATTTCAGAAATTTTTATATATTTTGTAAAATTATTTATTAATATATATATTTCAAAGAAATACATGAAACCCATTACTCCGATATTATCCAACGTTTACTGTGAAAGTGTGATAAAATGTAATAAGCATATTCCCAGCTCTTATCGTTAATGTAAATGAGAATTGATCCCCGCATTTCTGGTAATGTTAATAATCGACTTTTAATATTAATATAGAGTGTACATTGTTTTAATTTACTTTAAGATTCTTCAAACTGCTTCAATCACTTATCAAACCGATCAGGTTAATTATAATCATTTTTTGATTAAACTAAGAATTATTGATTTAAACAAAAAATATTATATATATATATAATTTTCATTATTAAGCTCTTTAGACAGTATCTCCTTAATAAGACATTATGTTCCCATCTATCGATCAGTGATCGGTAATTGAAGCAAATGCATATCTTAGAATTTGAGATGGCATGTTATGGAGTCTCTTCATAATTATAGATAATGAGTCTCCGTGGCAACGGATTAACTGACAGAAAATTTTTTTAAAGATTCTGAAACTTCCGTTTTAACCTACAAAAGGAGAAAATGGCAATTCAAGCTTATATAAAAAGGTTCAGTCGTAACATTTAAACTTCACATTGAAATCTATTAATGAGACCTTTAATAATAATAATAAATTATAATAGTAATAATAAATTAATAATTATAATTAATTAATATTATTAATTATTATTCTATTATTTGTTATTGGAATTATTTCCCATTGTTTTCTAATTATTATTATTAATATCGTGCATTTGTCATTAAAAAAAACTTAAAAAGTAATATTGTAATATATCTATAAGATATCAATAGTTAGTCTTTGTTTTAACTGATTAAATAAGCCTATTTACTTTAGCGAAAATGCAAAATCATAGACCAAGAAAACATCATTTGCGGGAATCATTATTATTTTGATACAATTTAAAGAAATCAACAGCCGAGACCCATAGATTAATGACAACAGCTTATGGCAAATATGCCCTGTCCGAACCATCATGCCGAGAATTGTATCGACAATTTAAAAATGTGACTACAATATAGCCATAATCAGATAATTTTGTAACACGATAATGCCAGATCATATCTTGAAAAACCACTTAAAGAAACATGGAAAAGTCTTGGCTGGGAGGGTCTATCTCCCTTTTCGTAATTATCAGATATAGGACCACTTGACTTCTACATGTTTCGAGCTATGCAGCATTTTATTGTTGGACAGACCTTCAATTCCTATGAAGATGTCAAAAAATGAATGGATCAAGGATTTTTTCAAAGATTCAAAATTTCTTTTATCGCGGAATCCATTCTTTGCCCGAAAGATGGTCAAATTTTGTAGCTGTCAACGGAAAATATTTTGACTGAAATAATTTTTTTGTTACGTTAACATAACGAATTTTTTCTTTCATAATATTACGATAGCAAAATCTCCAGTGACGTTATTCAGGAAAACAAAAGAAAAGCAAGTTGAAATATATAAAATATTGAAGAGACAAATGCTTTTTATAGAATTATTCTACAGACAATTTTCTCAGAACCATAAAAGACTTGAAAAAGATTCATGTTTATTTCATTGTCTTTTATTTTCTCGACAAGTAATATAATTAATTTTTGCTTCGGGGAAAATCCATTAAACCCTTTTGTTTCAGAAACTTTTACAATGAACGTAACCCATCAAATACAGATCATTGATATCATGGTTGTGAATTGACTTTCAATGGCGGACATTTTCAAAGGAATTATAAACTGAAAAAGATGATAGACAAATACAATTTTTGGTCTTTTTGATTGATCAACTAAACGTTATACCCCGTGGGAAAGATGATTACTATGAAATATAAAACATTGGTCATGATATTTCTTATTGGGTAATCTCGTTGTGTGCGTACTGATTATAATATTAGAAATCTCAAGGCTCTAATGTGTGTACGCGCTCTTGATGAAAAATATTAAGTCTAGTTATGAAGTTAAAAGAAAGTACCACCGAAACATTGAGGATAATTAAAATTGTTTATTGTAAAGATATCTTGGACCGATACAATTTATTTATGTGATATTACAGATTTATGGGGCAGCTTTCAACATTAATATTGGAATAAAAAATCGCTAAGACAACATTCATGGAAACTAAAAAAGCAACAAAGTATTGAGAAATAGATTTATAAAAAGGGTTAATAGTATTTCTTTGAAACATTTCATTGTCACTTTCAAAACTGTACTGAATCTCATCGAATGTAATTTGAATAAGTGTTTTTCAATATTTATCTAAATTTTACAAATTATATATCTTATTTCACTTCAGACACCTATCCCGTGGAAAACACAATGAACAAGTTTATCATTGATATTGATTCTAAAATGTTCAAAATGTATTAGCAAATTTGAACAATAAAATCCTGAAATGTTTGATATTGATGATAGGGTTATATCACATATACAACATACCGAAATGATGAAAAAAATGCAAGCAGCGAGATAGTAAAGCAAATCTAAATTATCCTCTCCAACGAAATATAAATTATTATTAAAAGCTAATGGAAATTTGATTAACATGTTTCATAAATTAGTGTTGTTATCTTTAACAAGATAGAGAAATGTAGTGATTCCATTAAATGTTAATAGTCCGGACAGTCTAGGGCTCGGTGTTTCCCTTTCTTTAATTAGTAACGGTCTACAACTTCGGTGCTGGTAAGCAACCTTTCTGGACCGGTAAATAGGGAAATATAATCCTGTGCACTGTAGCCTCCGTGTGAATACGACTTTCGATCGTCTCTTCCCACTTCAACTGAGTCATGGGTCGTGGCTCTTCCGTGATTAATAATCCCCTATATCCGACGCATCCTCGTCTTACAGGTGATTTGGCATTTAAGTCGTTTCTGCATAAAATCAAAAAGTTATTTATTTATTTTATTTTGGCAGAAATCAGTGCCATATTATAATAAGAATTCAATGATGTATTGCAATATTAATAATAATTAAGGCCATTATAAAAATTGGAATTATCTCAGATCTTTTCCCTCAGTTCTTAATAGATTAATTATCATTTCTTTTCGCTCGAGTCTCCATCTGAAGTATTTCGTAGAACCAGTATAATATCTAATAAAGTTAATAAATAAATATCTAATAATAAATAAATATTAAATAACGTAATTTGTATTTTTAAATCATGAAATCTTTTATTTCCATAAAATTGTCTTAATTTATGTTTTTAGTTAGATATTTTTTATTTTCTATTAACTTATATGACGTCATCGTTTTAATATTGAATAACAATTATTGATAATGAAGTTCAAAAATTAATGACTGATGTGACAAGCCCTTATTATGAATATATGCAGGTTAAGCATATTTACAAAAATAAATATTTTATTTTTTGAATACCTTTCAAATGAAAAAATTATGTTTGTTCATCACTTAAGATTTTTGGCAGAAAAAAATTTTTTGATTTACTTACACGAATAAAATATGCTCAACTGATTTTTAGAACCTTCTTAGACCATTTTATTAGTAAAAGCATATATATTACAATATCTATTTTAAATAATAATAATTTATAATTTAATTAAAAGTAAATTATAATAAATGCTATAAATATGTATTGGGATGGAAACCAAGTAATTGTAAATTTTTCATGACAAAATGCAAAGAGGCAATGTTGAAGAAAGTCATCTATCAATTAGTATTAATGTTTTCACTATAATACTGGAACCAATATTTCCATCAACAGGGTACATCATTGAGGCCCTCGTTATAAAAGGACATTTGTTTACTGCCAAAAATTTTCAAATTTTAAATCGTAATTATTTGAAATTTTTTTGAAATTCAAGTATTTCTGCAAATCCCGGAAAAAATGATAATCTGTTGGTGTCACATAATGGACAATAAGGTTTGTGTAGGAGAACTAGTCTAGCTATAAAAGTTTGTCAAGACTGTTGTTGACAACTGGCAGTTGGTTATTATCATGAAAAAAATATTGGATTACTCATTTATGTAAGTATAAATAGACATTGACAGTTTATTGCGTCCCATCATTTCCCTTTTAAACAAACAGTTAATTTCCTCTGATGTCGATTAGCCTGTGCATTAATTAGTGGTCTTGAATCCCTGTCGACCCAGCACATCTGTGTGCACATTAGAAAACATACCATTTTATCTGCAGAGACCGCTTTGCTGAGCCAATCATAACGACATTTTTTCGCAAAAAAATCTTTGTCAATGAGTGACGATTGACTCTCTTTAGGTTGATTTTCAGTGTAATGTTTTCCCCACTACAGAACTTCCTAAGTCAATTAAATAAAGATAATTTGTTGTGGTTTACCAGCCTTTAGACATAATTTGATAAAAACCTTATAAACCTTATTGTCAAATTTTAAGGATCTCTTAAATTTAAGCAGCACATTTAAGACAACTATAAATCAAAATATTATTTAAACATGTGTTGAAGTTAATCTATACTAAGCAAATAAGATTTGTGCATTTACTTTGTTTCCAACCCAATATAAGAAAATTGAAAATATACATGGTGTTATTAAAACATGGGGGAAACATTTAAGGAATTATTCCTTGGGTTATTCATGATTTACATATAAATATATCATGATATCTTTTCAAAAGGAATTCGTTTCAAAACCACGTGCCTATTATAAATATCTTTTTTATCACAATCAACATTAATAAAAATAATGCGATATGGTACTACCCCCACATACTTCAACTAGAATTATAGCAAACGCCTTGAATGTAAGTAATTAGACTGTGTGGACAATTTTGAGGGAACGAATATTTTCTCATACCACAATCAACGCTTTCAAGCACTTCCTAACAGAGATTTTTCTCCACGAATAGCATTTTGTCAATGGCAGAAACAAATATAATTTCGAATTTCTCCGATTCAAAATTCAAAAAAAATCTGATGACGCAAGTTTGTCAAAAAGTGCCATAATGAATTTCCATAATAATCCATATGACACACGTGAAGATTATTACCAATATCAGTTTTCATTGAAGGTTTGGGTTGGAACTGTGGGTGATTTTTTAATCGGACCGGTGATTTCCAAGATCACTTACCACTGAATTATACCGCAGTTTTTTGGATGATAGGAGACGTGGATTGTTTGAGGTATATATAGTATATGTATCCTCTTCCATAAAAAAAAACTAAAATTAACAAAAAACGAATTTCTCTTACAATTATACAAACAAATTTAAACATAGATTTAATAACTATTATGTCCTCCTCTGTTCTCAATACATTCACTGATTTTTTTTGTCCATGCTTCAAATTAAAAATTAAAAATCTTCCTGGGGTATGAGTTCCCATTGTTATAAACGTCTGATGGGGATTATTTTATTTTTCGTTTTTTAATTTGTAGTACGTTTTGTGGAAGATTATAGTTGGTTTGAATTTTGAAATCACGGAAACTTTTTATACATCCTGATAATAAAACATTTTGCTTTGTTATTATAAGCCTTTTGTGGATTAAAATTAAACATTTTTAACTTTCTCTATGCCTTTGATGCAATAAGGTATTGATTATTATTTTAATAATATAAAATTATTATTATAATAATATAAAAAGAATATTAAAAAAATAAAAGAAAATAAACATCTTAAGAAAAAAAATTTAACATATTTTATGTATTTATAATATTTAATATATAATGTATTATTAGTAATAATATTTACCATAATTAATTAATTAATTTTATTAACAACCGAGATCATCGATTTCCATGCTTAATTATAACAAATATTAATAATATAATAATTTTAATGAACACTTCCAATAACAGTAATATTTTAATAATGACAATAATAAAAAAAGGTTTTCCACTGACTACCACGTTGTTTAATAATAAAATAAATAATATTGATATTTCACAAATGTTGTGAGCAAATATAATTGTATTTACCAAAGAATTTTGACAAATTAATTAATTAAAATATGCTTTTTCATTTTAAATTATAGTCTAAAAGTCTGATAATATTTCCATTTCGAAGTTTTATTGCCGATTTAAATATTAAATTATAACGCTTCTTTCCTCAATATTCGTACGTGGCGCACTTCGAACATTTGCCATTTATGCCTGACGTAGAGAAACTTATTTTCACAGTCGTTATCCTCCAATAAATCCCCTTTGGACCAGGAGAGGCAGCTTTCGATGAATTTGAAAACGCTACCCTGTATCAATCTGGTTTCAATCTATTTATAAAAATAAAAATTGTCTTTAATGCTCCCATCAATTATAATAATGGTTTCTTCCACTGGTAGTACTGTTGTATTGTCTTAATTGTAAATAAGCTTATTGTTTTATATTATTGTTAAGATTTTATGATTTTATTCATTGTTATTTCAAAATTATATGTAAAATAATATATATTATAATATAATAATTTAATATCATTCATACAAAATAATAGATACATATATAATAATAATAATAATAATAATAATAATAATAATAATAATAATAATAATAATAATAATAATAATAATAA
>JBBMKC010217044.1:0-12520 GCA_037834085.1 Bipalium vagum | reverse complement strand
ATGTGTTGAATAAATTTTGTATTTTATCACTTTATTTATGCTCGGATGATTGTATTTGTGATTTTTTAATTAAATTTATAAATATTAAAGAATGTTTTTTTGTATCGGGGTCACGTTCAATTATTCCCTTCAAAATGGGGTCGCGATTCAAAAAAGTTTGAGAACCACTGATCTAATGTATATCTAAATATATTTTTAATCTTGTTTTAAATGTGAAGAGGATATCTGTGTGTCTTTTGTCATGACCGAAACGCTAATATCAGTGGGTGTTTGTGTTTCAATTAGAATGACAATATTACATAATGATGTAATGATGGCGATATTTGTGTGACACGCTGTCAACTTGAAAGCTTTTACTTGTATGCAACATAGTAATACAAGCGTGAAGGACAAAAGCTTATTAGAACGTAAGTTATATCGAGAAGGTAATATATCACTTGATGATTTTTTGGTTTTATGTGTGTTATTTGATATAGTTGACTGGATAGTATTTTCTGCATTATTGTTTGTTCGATATTTTCTTATATCGATGTATGTGTTAATTAGGAATAGGAACGCACTTATTAACAGCTAATAGGAAGTGTGTTTCTACAACAACAAAAAACCCAATCTTGTGATAAAGTAATAAACCTAATTGTGATAATTTTGATTCATCTTTATTAGAACATGTTAAAAACATTAAGTGAAGAGTCAGTAAAATTTGAATGTTTTTGAAGCTTAAGGTTTGAAGGAACACTTCTGATTTTGTAAAATATAAAATCTTAAATTTTTTAATTTTATTAATATTTTAAAAATTTTAATGAACTCATATTTTACACTGCAACAATAAAATTTTCATTTACTTTCATTCATTATCATTAATTCAAAAATTAATAATGTTGATATTTTAAACTGTTGTTTAAAATTTTCAATATTTATAAGTGTTTATATTCAATACGTCAAAGATATTTTTAATTTATAATGAATTGTCATTTAAACATTTATTTTAAGCAATAAAAATACTATTTTGATAAATTTTATTCTTTATATGACTTTATATTTTAGATGAAAATACTGATTTTTATTTTTATTTTTGTTAATGAACATTTTCTAAATTGCTTACACATACCAGAACATTTAAAATGTGCTGACCCTTTGTGTAAAGAAATAATCTCTTCAGGTCGTATGGTAAAATCTGTTAAACCAGTATTTGGTAACATTGAACTTTTCAAGCAATCTACGAAAATTGTAATTAAAGGTAAAAATCATGACAAAGATAATACTCTGTGGTTAGTAGAACAGGAAGGAAAATATGGATTTATTGATATGACATTTATAAAGGAAATAAAAAAAGATATCAAAATGGATTTGTCGGTTGTTAGAAATCCATATGATGATAAAAGTCATGTTGAAACTAAGAGTAAAAACGATTCAGGTGAATCTAATAATAGTTTAAAAGATGATGATACCGAAGTTTTCAATGAAGAATCTGAAGAAGAAAGTGACTCTGACTTTAATTCTAATGGGAAAATTTTTAAAAACAATCCTGGTGTCAAATTAATGAATGTTCATGAACCCAGTGAAAACTTAGTTAATCAAAGTTCTAATAAACAATTAGTAAATGAAACTGAGAAAATTGATAGCCCTACTGAAAACAAGGAAATAATTTCAAAAGATAGTGTAAGTGTAGACAATGACAACCTCAAACCTCCGGAGCAATTGAATGTTGGTTCTAAGTCCAATTTGGCAGGAAAAACTGAAGAGGTTTTGATAAAACATAGCGTTAATATTTCACACGATGAAAAAAATCCAGTCAGTAACAGCGGAATTGAATTAGAAAAATTATCTCAACCCAAGGAAAACGATGTGAAAATTAAAGGTCCTGATACTATTCAAAAGAAAACTGACTATTCTGAGACATTTTCGGATAAGCAGAAAGTCGTCAAGTCTGAAGCAAAGAAAGTTAAAATTGAATCCAAGCCTAAAGAAACTCCGAAAGCCACACAAAACGATGCCCCAATCAAATCGGGTCAATCAAAAATTGAAATTCCACAACCAGAGAAATCAGAGTCGGAAAAATACAGATTAAACGTTTCTAGACAGTTAAATACGGTTAAACAAGAAAGTCCAACTGTTCAAAATGGACAAAGTGTAAATGTCGTCCAAAGCTCATTAAAATCTTCGGAAAACAATTCTGATATTAAAAAAACGCAAGAGAAATCTGTAACTGAAGAAATAATGAAACCTCAAGATACAATCAAGTTAGAGTCAACTGAAAAGTCACATGGCAGCAAAGAAATTCCCAAAAAAGAAGACAGAATCACTTCTACTGAACCTCTTAATGATCGAGATAATGTGAAATCGGAAATCGATACCAATAATAAAAATAATAATCAAAAAGTCGAAAAGCTACAGAACAGCGAAGAAATTCAAAAAAAAGAAGACAGAATCATTTCTAATGAAAGTCTAAATGATCGAAATAATATGAAATCGGAAATCGATAAGAATCATAAAAAAGTAGATTCAGAATCAGATTTTAATCATCGTAAAATGGAGAATAACGCCGAACAAGTTGATCAAAGAAGTGAGAAAGAAACTAGTACAAAAACTGGAGCTTCTAAGTCTGTACTCGTTCAAAAAGAAATTGTATCGAAACCAGAACCTAAGCCGACTTTTAACTCGATAAAGCACATCGATGAAATAAATATCAAGACAAAATCAATTCCCAATGATAATGTTAATTTCGATGTTTCGAAAACAGGGATGAAATCGATCGAAGAAGAGCAAAAGCTCAATAAAACTGAATTAATGCAAGAAATATTGAAGGAGGAAACTAATACTGTATCTGTATCCAGCAAGTCAGCAGACAATGGTCCTGTTTCAGATTCTTTGAAATCATTAAATGGAGATGATCCTTGGTTCGATAACAATGCCAAATCTGGACTGGATAACAAGGATCTGCGGAACATGTATCGATCTCCAATTATCAAGATGATTGTCAAACTCGACCTGTTTTCGCAATTTCTTCTCAAATCCGTCACAACTCAGTTGGGATTTGATTCGACAAGTAAAATCAATCAATTTTCCAATAAATGGTTGCAAATGTCTCTAGAAAATCTACTGTCTATTTTGATTGTGTTTTTGTCCCTCGGTTTTTTCGTTTATACCCCGAAAATTTTCAAATTTAATCGTGATTGGCAAGGTGAGTTTCGACGACAAACTGATGTTGTCAACGAGCTGGAATCTAAGTTGCAAAACATGGAACAAACCCGTCAAAAACTCACAGTGCAAAATCACAATTTCGAAAAAGTAATCAATGATTACAAACAGGAAATTGTTGAGATTCAAGAAGAGGCCAAAAAGAATCGGAAAACCGTTGTCTTGGAAATCGAAAAGATAAAAAAATCGCATGATTCCGTTGTGAAAGCCTTAACGAACGATTTGACCAACAGAACTCATCAGTTTGAACTGTTGGAGAACGATCTAGCACAGAGAATGATAATGATCGACAGTTTGGAACGGGAAAAGCGAACAATGGAAACGCGATTCGAAGAAGAAACCAGTCAACTGGAGCAAGCAGTTGCCATGATCCAAGACCAGTTGAAAAAATCTGTCAATGAGAACGAAGAGTTGATCAAGTCGTTGCAATTGAAAGCAACGGAAAACGAAAAATTGTTAACCGATATTGAAGAATTAAACTTGGATTTGGAAACTAAAAAAGATTTAAATGTCCAATTAGAAAAGGCGTTTGAGAATTTAAAGAGTTACGAACAGTTGACCGAAGACGAGTTTGACAAGCGCAAAGACATGGGAATGGAGCTGAGTGTTACGAAAGACCAATTATCTCGAACCCGTACGGAATTGGAGAGGCTCTCATTTGAGTTGAACGGGAAAAACGAGCGAATCATCAAGTTGGAAGAGTTTGCCCAAGAGCTAGAAGAAAAGCAGATGGCCAGTGAACGACAGCGGATCGATGCAGTAGCGTTGCAGGAAGCAGCAGAGATGAAGTTGAAAGTATTGAGTGATTATTTCAAATCGAAAGAGGTCGAAATGGCCCAGACACTCGGTCACAAAGTGATTGAGACCAATCAATCGATGGAAGAAGTGGACATTCTGCGGCACAGGATCCAGCTAGCCGAAACGGAGAAGGAAGAAATGTCGAAAACTATCAATCGATTGAAATCGGAAATAAAAGAGAGCCAGTTGTTCGCGGTCAAGTGCAAAAACGAGGCAAACGATCAAGTGAATTCTCTTTTTCTCAAGAACAGCAATCTTGAACGGAATCTGATTCTGGAGAGAGATGAGAACAAGAAGCTCCGCAGTCGCCTCTCTCATTATGTCGGCCCGACGCCACCGAGGACCGGAAATCAGGGTTTAGTGGCTCAGACCAACAGCAAAGATCGGCCGTCATCCAGGCAGTCGATGAACAGTGAATCGAGTGGCTACGTAACCTCGTTACCGCAGCTACTTCCGATTTCGTTTTTACCACAGACCACTCCGCAGCAAAATTCACACTTTTCTGGAAGGAATTCTGCCAACTCAAAGAAATCCAGTAATGCGTGATCCATCAGACAGAAAACAGAATGGAAGGGAGAGGAGATGTGTACCTGTGTATGTTCGTGAGTGTTTGTTGAAGTTTGTTATGATGATAATAATAGGGTATTGTGATCAGTGTGGACTTTTTTCAAAAATTAAGATTTTTTGTGCGTGGAATTGTCTGTCAGAAATGTGTCAATCGTTTCTTGATTTCACCACTTCTTTTTGTCGATAATAAAATTTTTTTCCCATTCTTTCAACACCTTTTTACAATTGATGAAAAATAGAATTAAAATAGATTTCTTGTTTTTTATTTTTTAAAAATAATTAATGTTGATTTTCTGTATTTAATTCCATTATTATTTGTTTTGTTTGGTTGTTGTTTTTATGTGAAATTGGTTTAACGAAATTATTTTTTTATTATTTAAGTGTGGTCGTTTTGATGGGTTTCGATGTTTTTTCTTAAGAATTTATTTGTCGTCAGTGTTTATTGTTTGGTTTTTGGGTGATATTTTATTATTGATGTTTTTGCAGAAAATAGAGCATTGGAAACGTGGAAAACACTTTCAGTTGTCAGTCATTTGATTCCAATATTTATGACAGATCAAAAAAACTTGATATTCTGAAAGTTGTTAAGAGGTCTTATTACTTCTGTTGCACATGATAATTGGTCTTAAGTAGAACTTCTACTGTAGCAAATTTCATAGATATGATTACTTTAGAAATGTTTATTATATTAGAAATAACTAACTTCTCATTACAAGATAGTAAAAATTTTTAAACCAAAATATTAAAATTCCAACAGATAAATAACATTTTTATGATGTGTTCAATGTGAAATTTTTTAATACAAAAAAGTTTGCAACGTGGCTTCAAGTTTATTTAAATTCATTCAGTCACAACAATGGTTATAAGTAAAAAAAAATGAATTTAAGTCATAGTTTTTCTGATTTTTATATTTTTGAATAAATTAATAATCATTATATATTTTCTAAAATTTTATTGAATATCTCAGTCCGGATATACTAAATTTTAGTTGATTTCAGGCACAATTTAGCTATTGGACATGGTGCATAAGTAAAATTTACGGAATTCAAGAATTATTTCAACTGACATTATTTTAAAAGGTATTACATTATGTTAGCAAATAAAAGTGCACTGTAAACTTAGTTACCAAGGGAATGTTTTTGTAATTACTAGAAATATGAATGAATTTTTATTAACAAATATACTTTTAATCACTATCATCACTTATTAATCAGTAGGATTATATATGTATGGGAAATTTTCGATGGGAGAATCTGTATAAATATATTAGAAAAATATGTATTTGGTATTGTATATTGTACAATAAATCATGTTTTGTTATTTTTAGTGACTTATTAAAGTTAAATAAAAGTAATAGAGTTTAAATTAAAAATATTGCTAGTAACTTTTACTAGTCATATAATAAAAGTTCTCGAGAATAATAAAAAATTGAATAAAGTGACAAGTACTTTCATTAAAGAATAAAGTGGTTTAGACAAGATTTAATAAAACAAGTACTTCGCTAAAAAAAATTTACTAGATTTAAGTAGTCAAGATGTTATTAACTGTTGAGAAATTAAATATAAATAAAACCTATATATAACAAACAAGTAAAATAATGCTATTAATCTAATAAAAAAGGTTATTTAAAAATTCATGCACTTACTACTAAAAGTTTAGTTAATTTGATGATCGGCATTATACATTAGGAAACATTAATGATCATGTTGGTGAGGATATTATACTTTTATATAATGAAAAAATATTATATTACTCAAGTAATTATACTGAATTTTCATCTGAAACTGAAGAAATAAAACCAAATTTCTTATTCTACAATTTCCAATAAATAAAATATATATCAAGAAAATCATCATGTTTAAGTGAACTTCGTATATCATATTTATATTTTCTTTTTTTCATGTTCAATTTAAATCCTTGTTTATTGGATTTTAATTTTAAAATTGATAAAATATATTTTTAGACAATTATATAAAATTTCAAATATTATTTTCCAAGAAAAAAAGTTTATCAATTATAGGTAAATTAAACCATTTTCAATATTTAAATATTTTAAAGAGCCATGTAAATATTTAAAATCCTGTTTTGTTTAATCAACACAATGTTTATATTTTTTATTTAAATATAAAATTATGGCATCTTTTGATGTAATTGATACTCACAAAGAATCCATTGAGGATAAAAGAAAACGAGTAATGAAATAGGTTTATTTCTCTTTACAATTTTGTTTAATATTTCTTAGTGTTTATTGGGAGAACTTCCTGACGATTTTCTGAGAATTGCTATTCCAAATCAAAATCAAAACCATTCATCAGTAACTCCTATATATCAATCACAACATGTACCAATGATGCCAATGCCGCAATATGTAACGACACAACAACTTGAAATTACTATTGTACAAGTCGGTTCATATTTTATAATTATTAATTTATAAACATAAATTTAGGCGAGATTGGCAAAAAATTATGGATTAACTAGAATGGATCCTTATTGCAAATTGAGAATCGGTCATAAAACATATGAAACATTAACGGCTTTCAATGGATCGAAGAATCCATATTGGAATAAAAAATTATTCTGGTACGGTTATAATATTAAATTTCTTTGACTGATATTTTCAGTCCCATACCGAAAGGGATTGATGCTATTCATATTTCAATTTACGATGAAAAAACAATGAGTGCTGACGAAGAAATTGCGTTTGCTCTAATTACATTTCCATCGGAAATATTCCAAGGAAATGTTGTTGATAGCTGGTATCCTTTGAGCGGTCGTCAAGGAGAAAATTCGGAAGGACAAATTAATATCGTTCTCTCAGTGAAGGTATGGTTGATGTTTTTAGGTTTGTTATTGTTTTTCGAAATGAGGAGGTGCAACTTATGCAACCACAAGCCTATCCGATGCCAGTTAGACAGATTATTCCTCCTGGTATGTTTAATTTTATTTCAATTGTTATATACCAGTTTCAATGATGAGAGATTTGTTTTAATGTTATTATTAATATTAGTAAATTCACTCGCATTATCATTTGATTCAATTTGAATTTGAATTTTTCTAATTTTGAAAATCGATTTTCGAATCCATGTTTTACTTTTAAAATAGATACTTTTCTTAAGGCTTTAAATATTGATCTTGATCTGTTCAGGATACATGATTCCAGCTCAACAACCACAGGTGCTGCACGGTGCTGCAATTACTGACGAGGACGTGAATCAAATTCACGAAATGTTTCCATCAATTGAAAAGAAGCTGATCAGGTAAACGTTATCGTTAATTATATATGACTTTGTTGTTTATTTAATCTGCCTTCGATATTCTTCAAGAGGCATTCTCGAAGAGCACAATGGGAACAAGGAATTGGCAATATCAGCTTTGTTAACGATTTCAAACGACGACAAGTCGCAGTAGATTTGTTTCTGGAATTTCGGTCTTCATTTTGTCTAATTTTTATTGTGATTTATTTGATTTATTATTGATTATATCTTGATTAAAAATCGATTTTTTATTTATAATTTATTACTGCTGTATTTTTTTTCTTTTATCAAGGATATACCAGTTAATTTTTTTCAGTAATAGTCTTTAAAAAATTTAAATGATAATGATAAAATTTAAACATCTAAGCTAGTCATGTTTGGAAATTGTTTACAAATCTAATTGATTTAGTACAACCACCGTTTTTCATGTGGCAGACATAAATCGCTAGAATAACCGGCATACTTTAATTTGACATTCAAATGTTACAGACATGCTTAAAGATTTCATATTGTTTTTATTTATATTTCATTCATTAAATTTCGACTTTAATCTAAGATTCTTAATTATGCTTGTATAATGGATACATTGTCGAATTGCTTCAAATACTCAATTGTTTACCTTGCACTCACAGGTTACACGATTCAATTTTGAGATAAAAATCTATCGAACTCTTTGTTAACTGAGCATATCTTTATTTAAAAAAATCTTTCATATTTCAAACTTTTGCAACGTATTTATTGACGGCCGGTTATATATATTCAAAGTAATGTATAACGTTTGATTTATCTAAGATTTCAAAAGTTATTTGAATAGGAAATCAGAGTATTTAGTTAAGACAATTGTCTTTAAAAATGGAAGAATTGACAATTGAAGGCCAAAAATTGTTGATAGGAAAATTCTTACTAAGGCTATACGATTTAATAAAATGCATAAGGTACGTCAGCTATTCGAGGACAAAAATTGTTAAAATATAATTTTTTAGTGGCGCTAAAATTGATTTGCAATATTTATTGATGCAACACTAAATAATTATTTTTTAAATTTAGAAATGAAAGAGATAACTTTTTTCACACACGACATTGAAAGGCATGTAGTTATTGTTGCATTAGACGGTGGACACAGTAACTTAGAAATTTCTTACTGTGGCCAGATCGTTTGTCAATAAAATTAGAAAGAGTTAATTCTAAAAGAAAAACATTCCTCACTTTCAGACATTATCAGAAATGTTAATTTTTTTCAAAAATTCCAGGATGTTGTTCATGAAAGTCCCGGAACATAAATGAGAGAAATTGTCCACCGACTATCCGTTTCTTCGTTAACAGTAAGACGAACGGTATACTATGATTTAAAATGAAAGTCCTACGTCATGAGAAGAAGACATTTTGTATCGCAAAAAGTAAAGAAAATCGTTTAATCCGCTCGAAATGTCTTTTAAACAAAATCAAGTATCCTGATCATCCAAATATGCTATGGTTCTTTTCTGATCATAATTTCTAATTAATCAACATTTAATAAATGTCTTCTAATTCTCTTTTGATTGGACTTAAGACATTTATTTTGATTTATTGATAACTGATTGATTTTTAGGGTATTGTGTTTATTTTATTGTTATAAAGTTTTCGTGGTTAGTTTGATTCAACCAATACGTTATCAATAAAGTATGTAGGTAAGAAAGTTTGAGCTTTAAGTTTTATATCTCAATTGAAGTAAACAGTAACAAATGATACCTGTATAACCAGAGACTTCAAGCTCTCTGGTGGGGACAGGGATCATGAAGTTTTGATAGCCGTTTTGAAATACGTATTTTAGATATATACCTATCAGCTTAAACCCATTAAGATTCATATCGTCCAAATCAGACTTGTCATTTCCGAGTGATTGGTGTGAGAACCCACATAGTTTGTTTTCTTGTCATCGAAGTCCATACTATATGGAAAGTTATCAACAAAATAACTGTATAAGAAAGACCATCAAAATTTTCTACATATGCTTTCTATTATAATTATACATTCCAAATTTAGAGTGACCTAAACCATCAATTTTCTCAAAATTTGGATATTTGGAAGAAGTGCACTTAGTTATTGATGGAAACCAGTTGAGCAACACAGAAGAATATAAAGGCTCAACAATTATTGTTTTTTCAAATTCCCAGGGAAATTCTCAAGTTTTTGCAAACTTGATTTAATGATATTCTTGCCCATATGGTTGGATTGTTGATAGTTGAGGAAAGAAATACCAATAAAAAAATTCACTGGAAGTCTGTAATGTTTCTTAATTGATTTAAATCCACTTACTCGTTTCAGAAATTCTAATTTTCAATCTTTTCCTATTACCAAAAAAATATTTTTACTAATTCATCTTTGATGAATTTTACCACGAAAATATAAAAAAATGTAAAAAGCCAAAATATATTTTTAAGGTTTAAAATGAAAAAAACCAGCAGTTTCAGACAATAATAAACAAAGCACATTAAAAAAATATATTATGTTTCAAAAAAATCAATGATCATAGAAAATGATACAAACAAAGTGTCTCACTGCTCCTGGAACGTCAACTAGCTACCTCTATCGAAGATGCTCAAGCTGGACATGAAAAATCATACTTTGTTTAATTTTACGTAATCTCTAATTAAAATTACAACTAATTATTTTTCACAATAACGTTTTGTCAAGGAAAATCACAAATAAATTATATATTTACTAAGTCTATATATCGTAGAATTGTACTTACCAATCTGCAGGTTGCTGCAAAAAAAACCTTATTTTTCAAGCAGCAGAGATAGACTGCATTCTCATTAATATTCTTAATTGATTTAGAGGAAAACTCATCAAAATTCTTCTTTTCCCGACTCCATTAGATGACACAAGTGTTACTATTATACTTTAACAAAGTAACTTGCGCTCGTCTACCAGTAACTCCTCATTTTTATAATGTTGTGATCGTTATTTGGTTAAATTCAACTTGAATCAAAATCCTCAAAATAAAATCTTATCTTTCCTCTAACTGAATCAAAACACCCGCGATAATACTTTATCTGCACTCTGATTGAATCAAAACAAATATCAGTAAAATTTTATTATAATGCAAAACTACTCACCCAAACCACGAAAAATCACAATAAACTCAAATCAATACTACTCGAAAAATCAAAACTGATCAACTGTCTAAAAATCAATTTAACACAAACGAACGTTAAATTAAATTATGATCAAGAATAATGTTTAATGTAAATGCCATTCAAAGAATACTAAAAATAATGAACACAAAAACATAAATAAATAAAAAGTGAACAAAATGGAATAGATAAATGAAGAAATAGCCTCACCCAGAGCGACAAGGGATTCCCGGGCCATCCACTAGGCCCTTTTCAGGTCATCTAGAGATTCCCAAGCTCGTTGGGTCCTCTTGTATAATCCTTTTGCATTGTCATATCGGAGGAATAACAAAAACTTACTGGAATCTCTTCGACTAAAATCTTGGGTAATAATGATGATCTCCGTTTTGTTCAACGCAAAAATTCGGCAAAATCCCCTTTGGCAATCTCCTTCGTCTTCGTTAAAAAATTTCCAAATAAAACGTCGGCAACAAATTCTGCGAAAATTCCCTCTGAATATTTTCTAATGGGCACTGTGTGGGAAAAGCCGTCTTTTTATATAGTCGCAGAGACTGGGCTACGATCCATACGACTCGAGGCGGATATTTCCAACAATAGCCCATTATTTCTAACTTTGTCTCCAAACCTATTCACCAACAAACAATCAAACTCCCACAGGAAGTTCAAGGATAGGCCTCAGCTGTTGTCAGAAGATGTTGGAAACTGTCAGACGAAAGAAAGTCATTTAAAATAAGACGGAAAGAATAATAAATAAATTTAACTTTCGTTCTACTAACGTAATTTCAATGCATGTATCATAAAATAATATATCATCATTGAACTTTTAAAAAGAAAATTTATCTAAAAAACACTTGCTGATATCAAATTATTTTTATTATGAAATTCTAAGGAAAACATTTTGTCGACGACATCTTCGAAAATGTTAAACTAATATATTTAAGAATAGATGACAGAAATATTACATGGAATTCTTAACAAGTTATGTTTAGACAGACATCGAATATAAACAAAAAGAAGAAAGACTTGTTATTATTCAAAATAATAAGTTAAAATTAATTTAAAAATTAAGAAAAAGTAAAAAATCAATAAAACATGCACACGCAAACATGTACATGATAATAAATAAATAATTTAAAATAATAATTTTTTAAATAATTTTAAAATAATTTTTAAATAAAGCAAAATAAAGCAAAATATACAAGGTACAATATACCTGTGGAGCCTACGTCCAAACCAGGCTACAAAATCAAAGTCAAGTGGAGCAACCAATATCGACCCAAATCCTGATACTAAATCAAAGCCAAGTGGATCAGCTAATATCGATTTCTGACTTTATAACTTTCATTTGTGACTTAAAAACTTTCTTATAACTATCATTTGTGAAACTTTTTTGATTATTTTTGAAAATTGTGCATGAACAAGTGTATGTATGTGTCAAATACAATATATATTTTGTCAAACAATTCTGACCGATCAAACATAAAACTTATTGAATAGTAATTGAATAATAATTTAAATAATTAAATAATAATTAAGAAATACAATATTTGTAGAAATTATTAATAGATAAGTTTTTAAAGTAAC
>JBBMKC010217033.1:0-12521 GCA_037834085.1 Bipalium vagum | reverse complement strand
TTTTAACTTAAAAGTAAAATTGTATTAAAAAATAAAGTTGTCAGATTTATATAAAAATATATTTTATAAAACAACTTATTAGCCTCCGTTGATTGATTAAAAGTTCATCGTTTTAAAAGTTAAAAGATTTTGCAATCGATATTTATTTTAAAAGTTTAAAAGGTTCAAGTTTAGTAAACACTATTTTTATTGTTACTCACATTTTAACTTTGAACGTACGCGCACTAAATCCTTCTGAATTTGCATATATTTTATGCTAAGTTCCTAAAATGTCCAATTTCGATCTTCTTAACCCGATTATATATTAACAATCATTTTCATTTTCATATTAAATAATCTTCTTAGGTTTTTAAAACTTAACACTACCTTGGGATTCATGTCTGTCAAACGTCCAACTTGTTAAGTTTATCCAAGATACCCACTCAGTAAGAATACTCAGAAGGACTGCCGGAAGTGTCAGTAAAATAAAAGTAATAATAATAATAACACAAATTATAAAAATATAATCGAAAGTTCAAACGTTTTTTACCGTAAAATTACTTAAAATGCAAAAAAAGTTCTTAAAAAGTATTTTTATTTTAAAAATATTAATAATAAATAATTTATAAAATAAAGAGAAAAGAGAAAATGGAAATTTTGGGTAATTTAGTGCTTTTGAAGAAGCTTTCAGGACTTTGAGTTTATTTCAAAATGGTCTCCAAGTCAAGGTCGACATCAGAGAAGTATAAAAAGGAGAAGGATTTCTCCAGAATTTTGCCCAAAACGAAAACGTGTGTCGTTGTTATTATTGCGATTTGTCTGAGTTATAAACACAAGTTATTGGTTTACTGAATGTTGTTTTTTTGCACCACCTAATAGTTGAAGACAGTTAAAATTTGACTTACTTATTGAAAAAACTTTAAATAGCTACGCAGACGGTACTAGCTCTTGTTTCTAATCGTTGATTTAAATACCAATCCTATTTTTCTTAATCCATTACTGTAAGCTAAATCTAACTCCAAAATATTAAAAGTGTGATGAAAGACAATAATCAAGAAACAGGAAAAAATATTTATTACTTGAATCGATTAGTTCCTATTGATTCCCTATTAATAATTAATTAGGATTTTAAGAAGCATACAAAAGCATTTATATCATGTGATGTCAATTTGAGACATTTATTGATTGATCATAGTTATACTGTTATTATCCATTATAAATTTATAATGAGACTTTATTGCTTAAATCTTTTTTAAAGTACCACCTCTATAAACCTCATGTAAAATTTAAACATTAAAGAGTTGCAATATTAAACATTTTATTAAATTTTACCTTCTTTAGTTTATTAAAATTAACAAATTGCATAACTATTTAAGGAAGTATTATTTATTTAACGAAAAGCAGCTCACAGCCCAAGTAATTATTCAAAATCGTATCTTTTTTCACCAATCAAATTCTGAATCTGAGGAACCTCTAGACTTGTAATCATTTCTATGACATCCTTCATCACCGATTTCACATGTGACAAGCTATGTTCATCCAATTCTTTGAGGAAGCTACTTACATAAATTCCAACAAGAAACGTAGCAGCATTGATAGAAATCTCTGTCGATTTACTCAAAAAGTATATATCTTGTTTCTGATTCTGGCTCAACCCTTCCCTATCTTTATTTATTTCAAATTTGATACTGTAAAGAATGTCTAAATAACACACCCCTAAGATTTTTTGGCATATGCTTATAAAACCGTTCAATTCAAAGTTTGAATTAATCAGCTCCGAGGATAAATCCATTAGTAAAGTTACAATTACCTCTAAATAATCAGTCAAAAATTCTTTTTCAGATTTTTCAAAGTTCTCCTTATCAAAAACGGACAAGAGAATTACATCTTCGTGTTCATCGAAATTTGTTATTACCACTGTGGAATCTGGACTGCAATTAAAGAAGCACTTGTTTTCCATAATCAAATAAAAATTGGCGCAGAAGCCACATATTCCTCGAGAACAAGTGTCACAGCAAAACCTATTTTTGAGTAGGAGCTCAGTTTCACAAAGTTCACATTTACTTTCACCTTTGAAAACGTTGCAATACTGTTCTGGCTTCAGTAGCTTTACAAATCGAACCATAATTGATTTAACCAGTCTGATATTTTGATTCATCAAATCCAAATTGAAGTGGAAATGATCTTTGATTAGCTTAAGATAAGTGGACGGTGACTGAAAATTTCCTTCGACGTCATATTTCTGTAAAATCCCCAAAATAGAATTTCTGCCTATTTCTACATTTTCGAAAAAGTCTCTGAGATAATTGTTCATTTGGTTAGACAATTTCAACAGAGGAACATATTGATGGTTGTTGTTTCCAAAGCTTACAGTGTCAGCTTTGATTACCGATAAATATCTTTCAAACGTAAATGAGCTTAAAATGTTAAAGAACTCAGATCGAATTTCACCATCTCTTTGGTCAGACCAATTTGATTCCATGTTTTCCAACTTTTCTAACATACTCCACACATTCTCCTGACACTCTTCATAAATTGACATCAAAGTCTCCAATTGCTCAATATTATTAACTATTATTTTTGGAAGATTTTCCAAAATAGTATCATAAATAAATGCTTCAACATTGGTGCAAATTATCGAATCTTTTTCTATTTGGTTACCGGTTTCAAAAATCGAACTGTCACTTTCAGTAATATTTGTTTTCATGGCCTCTAATGTGCCTTTTATTGCCTGAATCTCAGATCTATCCAAGGGGCACGTTTTATAATTAAGTAACCATGTTTTGATGCATGACACACAGAATGAATGACCACAATTCTGTAAGGTCAATGTGTTTCCTAAAGTTATGTCATCTACACAAATAAAACAAGATTCCATTTTGATTTATACTTTCTTTTTTTAATAATGAAAATAAATAATTTTTAAACAATTTTCTAATTTAATATTTAAAACTTATATTTCTATTAACTTTTTTTATTAAGATCAATAATTAAAAATAAAAAGTAAAAACTTTCAAATTTGTTACAATGAATTTTAAGTTTTTAATTAATTTAATATTTTTTAAAATTAATGTAATATTTTTTAAAATTAATTTAATATTTTTTAAAATTAATGTAATATTTTTTAAAATTAATTTAATATTTTTTAAAATTAATTTAATATTTTTAAAAAATAATTTATATTTATTAAAGATATCGTATTTTCGTGCTACGGAACTCGCACCTTTATAATCCCCGCACATCTTTTTGGTTTGTGTAAAAAATTCGGACAATGTTTTTTGACCTATTGCGATATTGTATATATACATAAATTGGTTTGTCATAAATATTCGTTTGTTGATTATGACCACAATGATCACATTCAGAACGTCGAAAGCTGCAATAACAAGATCAAAGAAAGTCTGAAAGCTATTGATGGAGCACAAGGTGATTTTCTTCAATAATTTATGTGGTTACAATACCATAATAGCTTTCAAGAAATGATGAATTTGTTAATTTTTCTTGTTATTATTGACATTGATTTTTTATCGTAGGTCAAAAAAACAACATAGGTAATGTTGTAGGTCAGAATAAATACATGGGTATTTTTTTAGGTCATAAAAAACATTGCTACTTTTAGGTAAAGATAAACATTGTACAAAAATTCTTATAAAACCCACATACTCATAAATCCCGCATTTGAGATACGTAATAAATATTAATTAATAAATGTATATATATATATATATATATACAGTAAAACCCGCAAATAAGATTCTGCATTTAAGAGATATTCTAATAGGTCCCGTGCCTAAGGTATATAGTATATATTTCCATAGTGAGCAGTCTGTTTGTAAGAGAAAACCGTGTATAAGAACATAAATTATTTGTACTAATAATTATTTTCTAAAGAATTTTACCCACATAATTATAATGTAATAGATAATAATAATTTCCCAAAAATTGGTTAATAATTTTTCACTAAACAAAGAAATTAATATTTCAGAGTTTTTATAATAAAACAATGTATGTATTTCTTTTAAATGGTTAAAATTATAACTTAAAAATAGAAAATATTTAGACAAGAAATTTTAAAACATTTGAGCTGTTATAGTGAAAATTATAAATAAATACATAAAGTTCTAAACATAAATTAAGGATTTTGATTACATTAGTAAATACATTTGTGAGGATTATTAATAATATTAAAAAATCAATTAAAAATCGATTATTGTTCAAATAATACGGTTGACGGCAGATAATTTGTTATGAAAGCGATTTTATTTTTTATGATTTCAGATATTAAAAATGAAATAGCCGTAGATAACAACATTGTTTTAATAATATTAGCATTTATAACTTAATTGAAATTAAAATAGTTTTTTCGAATGGTTCCGCTCATATCACCTAAAAAGCGCAAGGTTCTCTCCTTGAAAGATAACGTCCTTCAAGTGGTGAAAAATAAAGTTAATAAAAATTTGATTCTTACGCGCTTTGGAACAGAATTGTCAACATTTCCCCTGAATATGCTCTTCTACAACATTTACAATTAGGAAATGATTCTTGTAAGATACGAGAATACCTGAACAAGCGGCTGGTAAGAAAATTATAACGTTAAAAACAGAGAAATTTGAAAAGGATTTCTTTTAAGTCTTGATAAAATTAAAAAAAAGTCAGCGATGACTGCTATAGCGTCGAACGACTTGACAAACATATCTTTTACTTTGAACACACTGAAGATTGCATCTTTATAATTCAGAGGACACTGCCAATCATCAAAACTTTAAATTAAATCACTTTATAATTTTTATTTATAAAACAACTTGCATGAATCACCCACAAGTAACTGCACATAGTCAACCTTTTAGGGTTTATGATAAATATAATTTATTTCATCGGCGAGAGCAGATGTTCAAATTTCAGCTGGGGCTGTCATTGAAAAACATATTTTAGCATTGGATTCGGAATTAGGGACATGTCATTAAATTTGAAGCAGCGCTATTTATATCGTTATATGGCATTCAACGAAATTAAATATTATTTAATTTTCTTTAAAAATGTTGACCAATTTTTCAGCTGCATAAAATTCCAAATCCTCACCTATTGCTCGCTGTTTAATATTGTACATGATTTTGAAGTATTGTTTCTAGTTATGAGAATGAATTTCAAACTAAAGCTTTCCAATACTCCTCGAGAAACGTGCTTGTTTGTTTTAGGGCGTACATTTAGGGTCTTATTGAAAAGCTTGCTCCATCCACTTTTTACTCATTTAACTGCATAAGCACCATAAATTGATTGATGCAGCATGTGAGATACATAATGACTATTATTGGACCGAATTAGGTAAGTATCACGAATGTCAAGAGTGACTCGAAGGTAAATTTAATTCTTTATAATTTCGAAGCTGAAGGTGATTTGATAAATAGAAGAAAGAAATTTAATTGCACTTTTGATTCATATCCACTATGTCTTTTTCGATTCTTGGTTGTTTTATACATTGTTTCCATTTAGCCATTCCATACAATCAGCTGTTGTTAGATAATCTATTCTCAGCTGTGATCTGTTCAGATAGAATAGTTAGTCACGGATGATTCTATTTGTATAATTCGAGAAACAATTCAAAAAGACAAAATCCTCGTATTAATAATTGAATAAAATATACATTGTGTAAATCGTAGAACTAGGTTCTCCATGTTCATTAACGAGTATAGATAGTAGTTTCCCGAGTTTTCAGATAAGTTTAACATTTTTCTCTAATATGATGCTAATGTACTACGCTTATTGTTATTTTAGACTTCATTGTTGACTGGCTTTCCGATTGCTTTAATTTTTATTTTTCTGGTCCGAAATACGAATGGAAGTCTCGAAGGTCTCGAATCGACTTTTGTCAATCTCTGTGTACCAGTTTACCAGTATCAATAATTAATTGACTCAGGATTCGTAAGGTGATTGATAATCCTAATCGACACCCAGATATTAGTAGAATTCCCTAGCATAATCGTAATAACATAAGGTTTGATGCTAATACAAAAACAACAATTAAGATATTTTCAATTTCTCTTTTTAGTTTTTCTCTGTTAGTTTTCGTCAGCTGATCATATACTTATCTTGAAGACAATCCGGCAACCATTTTCAGGAAGAAAGAATTGATTTAATCTTTTTTGATTCATCGAACAAAATCTTAAATTTCATTGTTGGAAAAAAATTGAAGAAATTTATCACTAATTAATTTTTGATTAATCAAAATGACTTGAAGATCAAAAATTAAAAATAATTATTTTCTAATGAAATTATTAGAAATAATCAATTTAACAGTTAAAATAAAAATTATTTATTACTTTAATTTCTTTGTTAATTGTTTAAACGCATAACTTTTGTTAAGTAACCAAAAGTCAAATTTAAATTCATTATAATTATTTAATATCTTTCACAACAGTAACCTATTGTTTGTTACTGAAAAATCATTGATATGAATGCCAATGTGATACCCAGTCTTTTTAATTCGGTCTTGGAAAATGATGCCGACGGATTACGGAGCAAGTTATTCAACAAGCTCGATGTCAACATAAAAGTAATCCATAATTAAAGGGAACAAAAATTAAAGCCAATCTCCCTGATTAGGACTCGTACGGACAGAGTTGTCTCCATTTAGCTTCTTACATGGGCAATTCAGAGATTTCCGAAATTCTCATCAAGTACGGTATAGATGTGCACCACAAGGACATTAACGGAGTGACGCCTTTGTTCAAAGCCTGCGCTTCAAATTCGGAAAATATTCTAAAAGTAACCGCGATATTAAAGGACAAAATCATCTGACTTTCTTTTAAATATTTTCTCATGTTCAGATTCTCCTAGGAACCGTCGCAGATCCTCATAATGGCCGAGATAACAAATGGAGCCGAGCCCTCCACGTTTGTGCCGCTCACAATTCTGTGGAATGCCTGAAAGTGTTGTTGCCTCACGTGGTAAGCGTCAACGCAACGGACAGCGAAGGCAGGACCGCATTGCACCACGCCGTAGCCAATGGTCATGTCGAGGTATTATTGATTTATTAACGAAATAATAGTAATATTATTATTATAATCATTATTATTAATATTAATGTTAATATTAATATTTAATTTTAATTTATAATAATTTGATATTATATTTTATTATTTTGATTGATTTTTTATTATCATTATTATTATTATTTATTATTATTTATTGTTGTTACTTTTTATTATTATTAATTATTATTCTTAAATTTTGTTAGTTATTATATATACATTGTGGTTTATTTATAATTTTTTATTGTTATAAAAACTTTACGTAATCAGCATTAATCAAATTTTATTAACTCAAAATTGTGAGAGAATGAAGAAAGTGAAGAAGACTGGAAGGAAACAAAAAGAGAGAAAAGAATAGTTAAATAGAAGTGGAGAGGAAGAAAGTGAGAAAGAGGGAAAGACAAAGAAAAGATGGATACAAAAAGAATAGAGAGATGAGCAAGTGAGATAAAGAGAAGAAGCAGAAAAGGAAAGAGAAATAAAAGAGTAAAAAAGAGACAGGAAGAGATGAGTAAAACAGTGCAGAAGAGGAAGAAGAAAGTGAGTAACAGGAGAGAAAAACAGAAATAGAAAAAAAGAAATGGGGAGAAAAGTAAAAGAGAAAAAAAGCTCCAGAGAGAAGCAAAAAGACAGAGGATTAAAAGTGTTTTAGGCAGAGATGAAGAAAATAAATAACGCACTCCACAGTGAGGAAAGTAAATCTCTATCGGAAAAACCGTTGAGAAAGACATTTTGACTGACGTTGAGCGCGAAAGTTAATATTTTCGTTGCTAAGAAAACAAGTTAAAACATTTTTTTTTCATTGATTCGATTTCCATAAAAAGAAAATACATGACTCTCATCCAAATCGATTGATTTTCTCAATTTTTCCGATCGACAATGTCCAATGTGTTCGTCCTTGTAACTATGAATGTTTCTGTGTCTGTGGTCTTAATCGTGGAACTCTGGTTCATTATAATTTCAGGCCGTCAAAGTTCTCCTGGCCAATAATGCGTCGGTGAGCGCGTCGGACAAAAATGGTGCTCGACCCATCCACTGGGCTGCTGCCAGGGGGGATGTTGAGGTGGGTTCCTGGTTTCCTTTCTTTTCATGATTTTACACACGGAGTTATTATTGATCTTTAAATTTACTGATTGAAAATCATTTTAACAAATATTGATTTCAAACGATTTTCACTGATTTTTTTCTTTGGAAAATTCATTTCACATTATCGATTATATAAAAATGCGATGTAATAAAAAAATTGACAAAAATGTCACTCAAGTCAACACTGACCAATGAAAAATAACGAATATTTAAATAACAATCAATATTATTTATAATTTTGTTTATTTTTATTTTTTATTGATTTTAATTAGTTTTTTTTATAATTTCTTATTATCAGTAAAATTATACTATTTATAATAATATATTTTGATATTATTTTATTTATTTATTTTATTTTAATTTAAGTTATTAATTTTTTTCATTATTTTTTATTTAATGAATATTAATAATATTATTATTTCTATTTTATTTTGTATATATATATTTATATTTATTATTTATTAATTTTATATTAATAAATATTTTATTTTTAAATTCTATTACAGTTTCTTGAATAATATTGATTTCAGAATATTTTCCCAATGTTATAATTTTTATTTTCTCTAAATAAAAAGGTAATAAAATGCAGCATAAATTGTTTTGTATGAATAAAAGTTACGTTATCGATCATTTCTTTTTGGTGAGTGAAAATAAAAAAAATTTAATACTAATCAATAATTTTGGAAAAAGAAATCAATTTTTCCTCATTTTTGATTGTATTCAGTCATTTTTTGCAATATACAAAAAAAAATAATAATAAATGATAAATAATGATAAAGAATTGGCTGTTTCCAATGAGTTTATTGATAATGAATAAGCGATGAATTTCCATCATGGACTGTGACCTCAAGCGTTTTTGTGCCATGAAAAGCAGCGCTGAACGACCATCTAATTATATTCAATTTACCATCAACACGAATAAATTACAAGTTCTGCTTCATATACCATATCAAAGGTCGCATAGCTGGAATTTTTGTCTGGAAACGATCACACGGCGCAACAAATTCTTCACCACCATTTCAACAGACGTTCACATTTATTTGTCTTGTCCGGGTCGTTTAGTTATCAGTAATTGTCCCCAGTTATTTTCTCCCGAGTTGCAACTCTACATTTACTTTTCTCCTGCTCTTTTCCTCTCTCGCTATCTTCACCTTTGCTTATCTCAACCAAACCTTGGCCACCACAATTATCCCTTCACTTTCTGATATTCACGACACACTCATTTGTGTAATGGCTTCCAGAAAAGATACTTGATAAATATTGTTTGATTTCTTTATTAATAGAAGGAAATGTTCATTTTTACCATAATCCGCAAGCGGAGATTTTTAAATACCCCAATTTTATTTCATCAGTTTGGATGACAATTGATAAATAGTAATTGAAAAGGCCAGCGAAACCTCAATTTCGGAATTTCCATTTGTAATATGCTCTTAGTGGAGCGTGAACTTTTGACATCATCAATGAAGGGTTGTCAGGGTTTTGTTTGTGTCACTGGACATCTTCACTGGTATAATTAGATGAGGTGAAACCAATTAAAAAGGTTTCTAATCAATTTCATTGGCTTCATTTCGCTTTTACTTTAACTTTGAGAATAAATTATCAAGTCAAAAAATAATTAAAATAGATTAATAAGGAAATTTAATAATAATTATAATTATAATGAAAAACAACAAGAACATTAAAAATTATTATATATTACTAATATATACAAATAATAGAATGTATAGTTCTATAATAAATCAAAATATAATAATTATAATAATAATAAAAAAAAATAATAAATAATAATAATAAAAAATAATAATAATAATAATAATAATAATAATAATAATGAATAATGATAAATGATAAATAATAAATGATAATGATAATTGGGATAATATGGATAATAAAATGAGTTACAAAAAAAAGACATAATAATAAAAAACTATTCTAATGATATTAATAAATATTAATAAGCAACAACAAATAAATAATAATCTATAGTAATATTATTAATAATAATAAAAGCTAAATAAAATTGACCAATAATATATATAGAAATTATTCTTATTATTATTATTATTATTATTATTCTTATTTTTATTATTACTATTATTATTTATTATTATTATTATTATTATTATTTATTATTATTTATTGTTGTTACTTTTTATTATTATTAATTATTATTCTTAACTTTTGTATTGAGAACAGGAGAAATTTTTTATTTAAACGAGAATATATTACTTATTTATAAATATATGTGTAGCATCTCTAGTCTCTATTTCACACCTTGTTATTGTCCTCATTACTTCAGATTTTGAACGTTCTCATTGATAATGAGGCCAATGTAAATATTCGCGACAAGGACGACTACAGTGCTCTCCATGTAGCGTCGTCAATGGGTCACATAGATGTTGTTATAAGACTGATTGAAAAAGGTGCTGAATTGGACTGTGTCACTTCTCAGGTAAATCACGATAAATCTTCTTCCACCAATCCATGCACTCTTTCTTGCTTTTCTGTATGAGTTTCTTAAAATTTCTTATGTTTGTTAGGGTAACAGTGCGTTGCACCTGGCCAGCGCCAACAACCACACAAATATCGTTGAAGAGCTCATCAAAGCTCTCAACTCGCCCCACTTATTTTTCGAACATTTAAAATCTACAACCAACGAAGACGATATCTCCGATGAGATCAAGGCCAACCATTTCGCTTTGATCAAGGAGCGTCTGGAGTTGATTTTGAATGCCCGTAATTATCAAGGATTGACTCCGTTGCACATTCTGGCACAAATGGACAACGCCCACCATTGCTTGGAAATGTTGCTCGTTTACGGATCCCATCCGAATTTGTTATCCGAAAACGGAAAGTCTCCTTTGCACTTTGCGGCCTCGAGAAATCAGTACGTTACTTTTGACACATTTTCACAATTTCAATAACAATCAATATTAAATTATTAATAATAATTGTTAATATTAAATGATTGATTTTGAATTATAGTAATAATAATAAAATAATAATAATTATTAAAAAAACCATAGTAAATAATAATAATAAATAAAATAATAATAATAATACATATAATAATACTATAGTATTGATACATATCAAGAGTTTTTTTTATTTTAGGTATTATTATTATTTTTATAATTATTGACTTTTTATCATTCCACTTATTAATATTTTTAAAAATATTTTTATTGATTTATTAATTATTTATTTATTTAATGATTTTATTGATTATATTTTCTATTTATTTTTCCATTATCGATTCACCAACTGCTGTGAATATCAGTATTGTTAAAGAAAATGAAAAGAATAATTCCCACTTTTCCTTTGGCCGATTTGTTTCATGAAGTGTTCTCCAAAAAGTGTTGATCGAATATCCATTGATTTTTAATCTGTACTACTTACAAAGTCGATTATAAATTTGATCGAAATATTTTCTACAACTAATGTTAAATGAATACGGTCTTTCTTTCCCGTTCAAATACGCTCACAATGTTGCTGTTGACCATTGCAGTCCCTATTTGAAATGTTCGGTCGAAAAATAATCCGCTCCGGCATTTCTGGTTTGGTTTAATATGGTGGCGTTTTTTGGTAAGAGAAAAATCGGTTTCATTTCCTTCTCCCTTTGTGGCTGTAGACATGAATAGCAAACAGAAGCAGAGTCGCACTTCATTTTTGCTGCGATTACCCGAAACCAGAACATATGGCATGGAGGCAGGAACAAGGCTGGAGAAGGGAGACGGAGGTAGAAAGTGAGGAAAAGATATGTAGGCGTAAGACATTAGGATGGCAGGGAAAATGGAGGAATGCCTCCTCGTTCACATTTCTCGTGCACGGACCTCTTCATCTTAATTGATGGCGAGCTGATCAATATTGGTTCAATGCGATTCCAGGTCACTTCGTTCTTTGGTTGTTTACGAGAAAAATTGCTGAAGACGTTGACATGACTTGAATTTTAAGTTTGGAATTTATTTCTACCTTCGAAAGGAGAAATAAATAAAAAAGATCATGGAAATATTATTATTATAAATTTTAAATAATGCATAATATTACTTAATAAAAAAAATCAATAAATATTACATTATTATTTATTTATATTTTTATTATTATTTTATTTTAATTTATTTTATTATTATGCAATTGCTAATTATTAATATTGTTAATATTATTTTTATATATTTCAAATTTAATAATTTTTATTTATATAGTCAACGTCAAATTAGTTGAACACTTTATAATTTGACGTTTTTATTATTAAAATGACGAACCATGTTAAAAATAATTGGTAAATTGAAATCTTATGTTATCATTGTACTGTACTTAAACATTTAATACTTAAATAAAATAATCATATATATGATATTATCTTGTATGTAATAATTACATAAAATATTGTTTAAAATTTTTGGTCAAATTTATTGGACAAATGTGTTT
>JBBMKC010217022.1:0-12522 GCA_037834085.1 Bipalium vagum | reverse complement strand
ATAATAATAATAATAATAATAATAATAATAATAATAATAATAATAATAATAATAATAATAATAATAATTCATATTTAATAATTTGACAAAAATGATCTTTGAAGAATATCCTATTTAAAAGAAATAGTAACTTCTTTTATGTTCCTTTTTATATTTCATTTTGAGAAAAATAGTAAATTTCTAGATTAACCACAATATAATAAATTATTTTATTTTCATTATTATCATACAAATATAACGATTAATGTTACTTTTAATGAGCCTCGAGTAATCTTCAGCTCGTTCAGCATCTCACTGTATGTTTCTTTGAGTTCCTTGTATTTATTGGCTTCTAGACCTAGTTGATGATTGTGTTTCTTGGTCATGAGTTCCATACTCCTTTCCAGATCCTTGGATTATTAAACATTAATTTTTATCTGAGGGTTTTAGGATATATATTAAGTGAAAAGTTAGATAGGACAATAAGCATAAGAAAAGCGGTTGTATATTATTCTTGAGCAAGGACACAGTATCAGTCTAAGCTCAAAAACGGCAGAAAGAAAATTTTCAGATAAGGCAAACTGAATAATGTTTTTATTTGCTAAAAATGAAATATTAAATTACTATTCACTTATTATTAAAATCAAATCTGAACAGGATTTGTCCTAAAAATCAAATAAAAGAGGTCACAAAACCTGTGAATGTAATTAGCAAAATTAGTGACTGTGTCCTAAAAATTATTTAATTAAAATGATTATATAAAATTATTTAAAATTAAATTTGATAAAGTTTATATTTATTACCAATATTACTATGCAGCTAAACCTCGATATAATGTACATGTCCGTACAACGAATAGAGTACCCAATATCGAGGTAATTACATGATACGGCTGAACTAATGAATTTTTAAGAAGCAAAGGATTATTGAGTAGTACGAAGCATTGTGGAAAGTGTTAGAATCAATTGGAGTTAATAAACTAAGAGGTTAGTCGACTATGCATTTCTTAGAGATATATAAGTGCTAATTACTTTTTTAATAATCCTAAAGAGCTAACGTGGAAATGGCATCAAATGTCAGGCTGATGAATCTCCATTTGGATATAAACTATCTTAATATATAAATTATGTTAATGAATACATTGTGGAAAGAACGAAATAGAAACAAATATCAAGATACTTTTGAAAATATACTTCGTGATATCTCAAAATATAAATAATAGTCATATATTTAAATTGTAAATAAAAATTGTCATATATTCACACGGTCCAATTTTCTTTGACTAATTTCTATAATTTTAGAATTAAATTTCCTTTTTTCTTTGATTGAAAAATTTTTGGCGAAACCCTTAACAAATGCTATTGGTCAAGAGCTATGAATTTCTATTTCTATAACTTAAATGATGATCAGACTAAGTGAAGATTTACTTAAATATTTGACAATCATATGAAGATGTAATATAAAAGTTCCCGAAAACTAACTCTTTTGTAATACAAAGGATAGGTTTAACTTCTTCATCAAATTTGGTCTAGGTAGAACTACTAAAATGTTCCTGACAACTTCTTATGTAGGAAAACAATTGTCTTATCATTAATAAAGGTTCAGATATTGGAAACAATGATTAGAAAATAGACAAATCCTAACCGAATTCTTTTTCACTTCAGTTTCCAACATTTCTGTGAGATGTGAAACTTTTTTTGTCAATTCTTCTCTTTCCTTCAATTGCTTGTTGGAGACGAGAGCTCTTAATTTTTCGATTTTTTTCTTATTTCTCATAAGCTCAATATCCAGTTCCGTTTTTTGTCTACTTGTCGTATCTAATTTTTCTTTTTTCGATCTGAGCTGTTCTTGGAGAGAATGGATTTCAGCATTATAACGGGAAATAAGACTTGGGATGTCTGAATCTCGACTATTGACCTGTAATAAAAAGTGGGTTTTTAATACCGTTTTAGTAGTTTTACTATGAAAAAAAGTTTTTCTATTAATTCTTTTTAATGATTTGATAAAAAAAATTAAAGTTGACTCAAAAGTTTTGAATTTTTAATAAAAAACTTCAAATACTTCAAAACTAAAAAAGAGGACCCTTTTGGAAGTGATAAATGGTAAAAGTAACTTAATAAAAATAAACCTCTGCTTATTAATTCAAGATAGGATAAGAGAAAGAGACATTTACATACTGATAAACTCAAATTCAATTTCTTATGAATATCTTTCTCTTGTAATTATTTTTCCAGGAGTCTCAAATTTATATAATGTATTCATTCATATTGAGACCTCTAAGCAGCTAATCTAGTTTAATCGAGCGGAAATCAGGCTTCGAAGTGCTTAGAAGATTTGGCTTATCAAAAACTGTCAATCAAACTTATACGTGCTATGAAATACAGAATAAAAATATCTATAAAAGGATATTTAAAGATTGATAACTTAGAATATTAGCTTAGAGATTTATTATATTTTTTATATTTAGCTTAGAGAGATCACTTTTCCAGCAAACAAAAATGAAACTTTTGTTGGGTTGGCCAATTATAGTAACAATAAGTAACTTCAATAATAAGAATAATTCTAATAATAAATAATAATAATAAAGTTATAATAAAATAATATTATTTTAATTAATAATTAATAAAAGTATATACTAATATTTTTTGATGTTTCCCTAATTTTGACAATATTGAATTGTCAAGATTATATTAGATCCACAATTAGAGACTGATTTAGAAATATGTGATCCAAAAGGGAATCAATGTTACTCGATAAGAATATTGACCAACGACTGAGTAGTCCGCTAACCTATGTAAAATGCGACGGAGTCCTCAATGGATTGCACGAAAATGTAGAGAACAGTGACTCGTCTCTTTTTAATAAAGATTTTTTTTTCGTCAGGAGTTTGAAGACAATTATTTTGAAGATATCTATTTCCTGTATCTTGATGATTTGGTGAATTTTCACTGTATGTTGGTGATTTCTTTTTATCCATAGGCTTTTCATGCTACAGAAGTCAAAGATTGGTTTGATTTGGCTTTTTATTTATGAGTTCAAGAACTGCCAATTTAGACCATTCAAACTTAAAGGTAAGTTTTAAAAAATTCCGACTACAAAACTATATGACCAACATCAGAAAATATATCTTCATATCAACATTTTTCAATTAAGAATAAATGAAACTAAAATCAAACTGTTTCTCTTAAACCTTTTCCTCATTAAAACTTAATTCAAAATTTCAGTTACACTCCTGAAAGTGAGACATCATACAATGGAAAAATGTTATTTTTTATAATTTTTTTTACCATATTTTTATAAAAATTTATAAAGATTTTTTTATTAAATCAAATTCTTCCACTATACCTCATTAGCAGTGGTTCTTCATTACTTTTAAAAAATGTACTTGTCAAATATTCAAACAACATCGATTAAGTAAAAGACCTATTTCTAATTTACCTGGATGATAATGAAATCATATTTTATAACCTAACAGTTTAGACTCCAAAATGATCTCAAGATCCTTTGATTGTTAAAAATAAAATATGCAATATAAACGAAACTTCATCTAGGTAACCTTATTCAAGTATTTTTCTTGGATTTTGTTTTGATTTTGAACGGTCTTCAGCTCATTGGTGCATTCCAGAAGCTTGCGTTTCAGGTCGGCATTTTCGCTTATCAAAATGCTGATTTCGATTTGATTGGCTTCCAATAATTTCAGAGTACTTTCTTTGACTTTTGGAATTTTAGTCATTCCATAGACGACCTTTTTGAACTTTCTGTTTTGTAAGGAAGACACGTGGGATATGGATTTGGAAATACGCTTTACTAAAAATATTAAGAATTTTGAATTTTTATTAAATTCAACAAGATACTTCGTTGTATTGTAGAGCTCTTTGTTGGAGAATCACTGTCGAACGAGTCGCTGTAGGAAAGTGATTGGGATGACTGTCTGTGCTTGGAAAATTTGGAAGCTTGAGAAAGAGACTTACAGTTTACATTGGCCTCTAATTCCGAAGCATCTTTGTCAGCTGAGTTTGTTGGGGTTTTCAATTTTATAATAAAATCCTTTTCTTTTTTAATGTTCATTTTGAAAATTGGCTTGACTTTAATTATAACAATTTCGAATACACGATTCGTGAATATATAAATGGTCTTTTAATAATCAATTAACTAAATTATATTGAAAACAATCAATTGCATTCAATATATCTATTACCAATCAATTTGTTATGTTTATTATATAATAATATTTTTATTATTTTTATTATTATTATTGATATTGATATTCAACACAATATATTCTTGTTACTGAAATTGTGTATTTTATTATTTCAGTTATTGTGTATAAAAGAAGTAAAATTAAGAAAAATAAAATTTTATTTTTAGTTAAAATTTAAAAAATTATTTAAAGCAAATTAGAAAAACAATAAGAAAAAAATTTACTTAAATTGAACATAATTTAGATATTTATTAATGAAATTATGAATTAACCCTGAACCACTAAGATTATAATAAATGACTAAAGATAAAATAAAGGGTGAACCAACCAAAATCCGGACACTTAAACTAGTTTATAAAAAATGACAAAATTAATCACTAAGAAAAAAATATCTTAACACTATATGAAACAATGATAAAAAAAATATCATGACATGTTATATTCAACTTGGCGAAGCTTCCTGCGAATAAATCCCATCAAGTTTTACCCAACGTATTGATCGACTTTCTGAGATGCCCTTAACCATTCTTTCCAAAATTGCTGAATTTTTTCGACAGTTCTTAACAGTAGTAGTCTTTAAATGACTTTTAACAATTCACCAATATTCTTCAATAAGTCGAAGTTCTGGAATATTTGCAAAATTGAAATCTTTGGGTACATAATTGACACCATTATCCTCAAATCACTTTTAGTGTTTTTTTTGTTTCATCCTCTTCAAGAATGGTAGGAAACATTTCTGAAGACATTCTTTCTGATACATTTATGATTTCATCGTATCAGAAGTGATATAAGGATTAGTTTTTAGGAAACATGAACATATCCCCTGTCAAACAAGAAACTTTTGAGAAAATTTGCTTCTAATTTGAATTTGGTATCATCAGGAGCATCTTGTGGAGTTGGTTTTTGAATTAATAGAGTATTGAGATCTTCTGAACCCAATGGGTATCCAAATTTTGATTTGCATCGACATCTTACTCCCATAAAATTTGTACATACTCTTTAATATTCTTGTTCTTTTCTCATTGTTATATTATTTTGATTAATATTGAGAAAGAAAAATAAATTAGTTGAATATCAATGATCAAAACTTTATATACTTTTGTTTTGTCATTACATTATTATGAAATGTTAGTGGAAACCCGTTAGTATCGTTTATATTATCTTAAGACTGAACTTTATCTGTTATTATGTCAATCGATAAGGCTAAAGGGAAAGTTTTTTGAATCTCATACTTGAAAAATATCAAAAAAAAATATTAATTGTTTTCAAAATAATCGCCTCTAAAGCCAACAAACTTTTGCAAGCAATTGAACAAAATTCTGAGGTATCTTTTCCATTCTTAAGTTGATATTTCAGATACCGATATCAAAACCTTCAATAGGTGTTTCAACAGACGATTGTTCAGCGGTTTTGATGGTTGGGAACAAAATGAAGTTATAAAGTGATAAGACAGGTAAATACGTTCTATTATTACGTCATCGATTCAATATTTTTAGTGGCATATATTTAGCGAAAATATTAACATAAGTTTAGGGCTCACATTTATGTGTTCTGACTCCAATTTCTAAACCAATAATAGATGTTTCGACACGATGGTGAAAAATAAATGAGTAAAACGAATAACAAATAAATAAAAGAAAAATTATTAATAATTAATTAATTCCAATGGCGCCTTCAAAATTTTTCTTCAAAAACTGGTCCACAGGATTTTAACTATTTCTCAAAAATTCAAGAATTTCTCAAAATTTTCTTAAAATCTTTGGCACAGACAGCTTCTCTGATTCATTAAATAGGAGTTTGCAGAGCAATAATTTGTTCCACAATTTTTGATATCAAATTCTTCAAATTCATTGGCAAACATATTACCCTAAAGAAAAGTTTTCATAGCCTCTAGCACCTAACATACAGTTAACTTTCTTCAGCGCTGAACAGACCTGGTAGAAATTTAATTCAGTCTAACATGCTTATAAGTACAGTAAGTGATAAATTTGATCCCATCGACCCTTATTACCAGAACTATATATGACAGTATCACAAACTTATTTTCCATGTTTACATGAGTTGATAAGCTAACATAATCTTCATCACTAAAGAGAACATAGTGGTGTAAGGATGACAAACAAGCAATATTACCGTTGAAAGCAGGGAGAGACAGCTGAAGCACTAGAACTTGCAATTTAACTTGGTAAGTCCAACAATTATAAGAAAAGATCAATTGCAAATATTTGGAAACAATGAGTTGAATCTAATGGGTCCTATTTTGAGAAATAAAGTCTCTTTTTTGATATTGTGATATTGTTTCAAAATGAGTACATCAAAACCTGCGTGTGTTGGACACATGAAATGTAAATAAAATATGTTTTGCTGATGTTTTAGTCTTGTATTTAAAATGACTTAAAAATTGATGCTATCGAAAAAATCGGATTTTCTACATTTACAAAAATAATGCTTTGGCAATTTTTGATTGGAAACATGTACTTCAACATATTCTCTCATATAGTTAAATAAAGGCTTATAAAATTCAAAGTACTTATAGTATTATAAATCCATCATTTTAGGGAAATTATAGAGGTGGCCCAAAATATATGGACGGCATTGTATTTTTCATATGAGATAAACTGTTTAGGATTTAAGTAAGGATTGAAAATTTTGTAAAATTTTGAATAAAAATATATCATTTTGATATTTTATAAATGTATTTAGTTTACTAACAATAAATTGTATTCATTTTTTATTAAGTCTTAATATCTAAATATTTAATATTCAACATCAAGTTTTTGTTTGAATATTTATTAAAAAATAATTTCAATTTTATAATTTAATTAATTTATTGTGACAACATTTTTACCATGAATATAAAAACGATTGATTCTTTGACATCCCAGAAAATTGGTTCTAGCCAAGTCGTTGTTTCCATGTGTGCAGCTGTTAAGGAATTGATTGAAAACAGTCTTGATGCTTGCAGCAACAAAATTGGTTGAAATTTATTCTTTTATTTTAAATTAATTTCTCAGCTTAAAAGAAATAAATCTGAAAAATTTTGGTGCGGATTTAATTGAAGTAATCGATGACGGGAATGGAATATCTCCGGATGATTTTCATAATTTTAGTAACTTGTTGAAATTTACATTTTTTTTATTGACAATAGCTCAAAGGCATACAACATATAAAATCGAACAATTTGAAGATTTAAATAGTTTAAATTCTTTTGGATTTCGAGGTGAAGCTCTAAATTCGCTCTGTTTTCTCGGGTAATTTTTTATTTTATTTTAATGTTACATTCTTCGTAACGTTTATAATAATATTTTTTTCAAGAGACGTCCAGATACATACACGATGTGATTCTAGTGAAGTTGGAACATTGATGAAATTCGATCAAGTAGGTAAAATTACGTCAAAGAACTCCCTTGCCAGGCAGCGAGGAACAACAGTTTCAATTAGAAACATATTCCATTCCCTACCTGTTCGGAGAAAGCAATTCGTCGCCAATTTAAGAAAGGAATACGATCGAACTGTTAAGTACATCATTGGCTTTTGTTTGATTTGTGATAACGTTCAAATATCGTGTTATCGCAACGATAAAACGTGAGATTTTCCTGACATAATATCGTTTTGTATATTTTCATTTTTATCATCTGTTGACTGACAGGAAAAAATTGGTCGTCTCCACCACCGGAACAGAGGGAATCGCTGGTAACATAATATCGATTTTTGGAATCAAACAGGTAATTGAAAAGTTGTCACCTGATTATATACGGTCATCCAGAAATCCTGTGAATTTTAATAAAAAATAAAATAATTATTTTTATTGTAATATCATTATTACAATTATTTTTAATATTTTAATAGTATTATATAATAACTTTATTATAATATTTGTATTAATTATTATAACTACTATTTTAATTATTATTTATTTATATATTTTAATTAATTTATTATTATTTCTTTATTTATTGTTAATTATTAGTAATGTTGCAGTTTACGTTTGTAAATTCATAACTTTAAATTTAAATTTTTTTATAAAAAATATTATCCAATTATTATATATGATAAATGTCAGTAATCATAATTAATTTATAATTAACGCCTTTGATTTTGTTTTCTTGATGGACTTTCATTAAACAAATACGTTATTATGATTAATATTAATATATTTTTTTTATTACCAATGTTATAATATTTAAAATAATAACATGTGGTATCATAATATACAAAAAAAGGAATTATTGAATTAATGATTCACTTTCATTATTAATAAAATTTTATTTCAAAAATAGTTTTTTGTAAGGTGAAATAAAATAGATGATTTTATGGGGGAAATAAAAGAGTTGATCAAATTTTAGAATAAAAACTTTATTAATTTATTTTTTTATTTAATTATTATTGTGAGATAAATTGAAAATTAGTGAGGGATGTAGCTCAGCGGTCAGAGCAGTCCATGCGCATGTGAAGGTCCAGGGCTTGAATAATTTTCAACTAACAATTTTTATTTGGTCGATATATTTATATTTTTTATATTAGTCGATATAGTCAAAGAAGCTTTTGTTATTTATTAATTTATTGTAATTGGTTATTATTACTTATTTATTATTATATAATTTTTTTACTTAAAAGAAAAACGTTTCAAAACTAAAGAGTCAATATGTAGATGCGAAGATGACAAAAATTATATATGGAATTATAATTTAAATAATTTTAATTATAAAAATATGTAACTTATAATCATAATAATAATAATAAAAGTAATATTAGTAATAGCAATAACAATAAAAGAGAAAATAATTAATTAACATTTGAATATATCGAATATCTAGAAATAATATTGAAACATTGATAATTTTAATTGAAATAAAATTCAATCAAAATAAATTTAAAAATATTTAATTTTAAACCGAATACTTTTTAAACTTACTTATAATTCCACGACCGCTTTTTCTTCTCACCTTCTGAGTTCAACGATAGATTGTTACTGCTAAGATTCTTATTTCAAGTTGAAAAGTATGATGGAATTGAAAATAACCGAGCACAATGTACCTCAAGACATTCTGGACGAATTTAATCTGAAATCTATTTCTGGTCTTGATAAAATCCAGTACAATTTTTTTATCCATTCATCAAAAAAATCAATTCCCAATAAATAGACTATCAGGATGGATATCTCGACCCGCTGACGGTATCAGCGCCAGTAATTCCGATAAACAATTTCTCTACGTGAACGGAAGACCTTGTGAACTGCTGAAGGTCAAGAAACTTGTTTTGGACTGTTATCGAACAATAAATAAAACCCAAACGCCAGCTTTCGTGCTACTGATAACCCTTCCGAAAGGTTTGTTGGATCAATCTTTTGTCGATCTTCCTTAAACGAATATGCTACACTGTAGAAGCTGTCGACATCAACATAGAACCGGACAAGCGCCTTTTTTTCCTCGATAATCAGAAGGAAGTGTTTGCTGTTATCAAGGCATCGATTGTGGCATGTTTCGGTTCTTGTGGATTTTCAAAAGATTCAACTGCATTCGACAAATCTCTGGAAGTATTTTGTGACCGATTTTCCATTGGATCTTTATTGGTTTATCTTTGTCTATAGTCGATCAATCGTTCATTGTTGCATCACAAAACTCTACCGATTTCTGTGAATAATTCTTCAATTTCCGTTCTTCAAACGCCACGAACCCCTTGCAAACGTCTTTCCACCATCAACTCAGAACCAGAGAACACTTTGAAATTAGCCAAGTTACATCAATTTCTTGATGAATCCGTGTCGACGACAAAGCTTATCGTCAGTGAGGTCCCGGAAAAAAAATTTTGTCGAGTCCGTTCTCCTTTTATGTTTAGTCCGATTTCAAATTTTTCTTTATCTTCAGATCAATTCGAAATCAGTGAAAATTAATTTTTCAATCGATCTTCTCAAAAAGTTCGTCAATGAACGTCGAAATGACGAAGTTTCATCTGGTGGTGGTGGTGGATACAAATCATCGATTTCTCGGGACTGTGACGATCGAAATGCTGAGAATGAGCTGAAAAAAATTTTTCAGTAAGAAACATTGTTTCTCATTGATTTTCACAACGGGAAATATTAATTGGATTTTTTCTAAACAGCAAAAGCTATTTCGGTGATTTGGAATTGATCGGACAGTTCAACAGGGGATTCATTGTAGCCAGGAAAGCGGCAGATTTGTTCATTATCGATCAGCATGCTAGCGATGAGAAAAATCAATTCGAAAAACTGATGGATCAATGTAAAATGAGCTCACAGCCTCTGGTTCGGTAAACATTATCATTGGATCATGAAAACAGTGTTAATTTCGTTCTGCTCCGTTCGTTCCAGGCCGCACAGACTCCATTTCAGTGCCAGTGACGAGGAAATTATTAGGGATCATTTGGAGTTGTTCGAAAAAGCTGGTTTCCGTTTTAAATTCGAAGAGTCAGGTGAGATATGATTAGTTTTTTTACATATATTTGTGAATTATCGATTGATTTTAATCGGTATTGATTTTTTAAAAATTAATTTTGATAAATACACTTTTCGTTATATTTTTATCATTAAAATATTAATTTTTGTCAACTTTTTTTTAATATTTAAATTTAGGTATTTAAATTTAATATAAAACTACGTATCAACGAAAAATATGAAAATAATAAAAAATATAATATAGCAACCAAAATAATAAATAAATAAATTTCAAATATTTTTTCTCAATATTTCATTAATTCTATTAATGATTTTGTAAAATTTTGCATTTCCTATAAAATAAATCGATAAATTACATCTAATTATTCATAATTATCATAAATTTATCATATTGATTATTCTTAGAAATGAACATCTATAAATGACAAGTAAATTTTTTATGAAATTAAATTCAGTTATTGATTTTGTTGATTTTCGAATATCCTTTCTAAAAAATATAAATTGAAAATAAAAAGTAATAAGCAAATAGCATTAATAAATAAAATAACAAACATGATAAATAAGTAATAATAAATAAATAGATCGAATTTACAATTATTTGTTCTTAATAATCTAAAATCAATTTATTTTTAGTTTCTTCAATTTATTCTTTGCATCAGAAAAATAAATCAATTAATTAAATAATAATAAACAAATCAAATAACATTTAAAACAATTATTAAATAATAAAAAATATTAAGAGATAAAAAATTTAAATTAATAATAATAATCTAAAATATAATAATAACCTAAAATTCCGTAATTGATTTTTTAAATTACGATTTCTTTATTTCTTATATTATTATTATTATTATTAATTTATTATCATCTAAACATTTTCATTATTAAGAATATTATTTAAAATTAAAAATTCTCTTAGTTTGATTTAATTTTGCTATCTTTATTTCTTTCTTTTACTAATTAATTAAATTTAATTATTAATTAAATTATTGATTTGTTACTTTTACTTATATTTTTATTTATTTATTTATAATTTTTTAGTTATTGTAATTTTTATTTTTATCAAAACTATTTATTATTTATTTTTTTAATTAAAATATTCCAATGTCTGAGAATAATTTCTTAAATAAATTTTTCATTTATCTTCAAATAATGTGAGAGAACGACCTTTTCCTTACAGATGATTCTTTCCATGTTTACTTATCTGCTACAGCCTGTCGTAACAAACTTATTTTGGGGAGTGAAGGTACGTTACTTGACCTGGAAACACCCATTATTGATTAATGTTTTTGAAATACAATGCAGATTTACAAGAAATGATTCAATTTATTAAAGACAAGAAGGGAACGAGCGTGGTAAATCTTTAAAAATAAGTAACAGTAAAAAGTCAAAATTTTCATCATACAGTCGTTCTCATCTGTCATGCCTAGCCGAGTTAAGTCTGCGATAGCTTCGAACGCGTGCAGAACTGCTGTAATGATTGGAACCTGTCTCTCTCGTTTGGAAATGGAACAAGTTATTTTTGTTCTTTCTGTCTTTTCATATCTCAATATTTCTCTTCATCAGATTATTAGAAATATGGGAGTTATGAGGGAACCATGGGTAAAACTTTTTATTTTACATTTCATGAGAAATTTACTTATTTCTAACCGTTTCAGACTTGTGCCCACGGTAGACCGACAATGCGCTACTTATACTGCCTGGATTCAATTTTGTAAATTTCCGGAAGTCAAGTGAAATATAATTTTTCTTATTTTTCCTAATCTTTTTCAAATTTCAAATTAAGAAACAAACTGTTACTTTTGCTCAAATTTTGATTTTCTGTTGAATCTCGAATTATTTTTCACATTATTATTATTATTATTCGTATTATTATTATTATTATTATTATTATTATTATTATTATTATTATTATTATTATTATTAT
>JBBMKC010217021.1:0-22772 GCA_037834085.1 Bipalium vagum | reverse complement strand
TAGATATATATATATATATAATTAGAATTTTTCAAGTATAAAGCAACAGATCATTTAAAAAACAGAGTACAGGTGGTTAATATTGTTCGCTCGTTTCATGCAGGTGAAGGAAAGGTGACAAAGATCTTCTTAGTAACCTTTACAAAATGTCTACCCAATATAAAACTTCTTTGAAGATACCAACAAACCAAAAGAACTGGATTTTATCACTTATCCTGAAAGGTTTTGAACATAATACATATAATATATATTTGTTTGAAACGAAGGAACATTCGGATGCAAAGCACATAAAAATTTCCAGACATCTCAGACCATCAATACTGTCAGACAATAATTTGACATTTAAAGAAATCTCAGAGGAAATCCAGGAATCCTCTGTGGTGTCACCAGGACGTAATGGAAGAGATTAATAATTTGGAACATGTTACACATGAAAATGATTAAAGGCAAGTTGTATTTCATTTATTGACATGTTTAAATGGTTCAAAAATAGAAAAATAGAGAGAAAATAATATTGAAGGCTACAATGAAGGTCAATGGTGCTTATAAACTTATTAACATAACAAAAGTTTAAGTTGACAGTGAAGGAAATCCGAGGGTTTCACTGATTATATTTATTTAAGATCAAAATTATATATGACATATACTCTGGAAATTAATTTATTTTAAAAAATTAAATGATATATTTCCTTAAAAATAGGAAAAGGGAACGAAAATTGTATAACTGATTAAAATTATTATTATCATCATTTTATAAAAATAGATATTAATATTAATGTTAAATAAATAAAATAATGATGATAATGATAATAATAAATAGTAATAATAATAATAATAATAATAATAATAATAATATTTAAATTAAAAATTATATCGACGCTTAGATAATTAAAGTGTGTTGTTTTAAATATGAATGACTGATGATGAACTGATAATAGTTCGAAACATGTTTCTTGATAATAAATGTTCGGAAAAAATTTGTTCAAAATTATTGAAATGCGTCTATTTAAAAAATATTATTATGATGTTCACAAGATTAAAAATAATAATAATAAACAATCTATATTTCGTTTCGATTAGCTTGTTGGTTGACTGATCATTATATAAATTGAATCGATCGTTTTTGAATTGATCTACTTAAGTCGATATTACCATGTCATTTCAAAATCAAGAATTTGTATTGCAAAAATCCTTTCGAGCCTTTACATAATAATCCCTTAATATTTAAAATAAGAAACAATGTTTTGGTGAAAAATGTCCTATTACAAACTGAGTTCAGGAGTTTTAGCTAAGTCAAAAAGTAACTTCGTTTTCTTAATTTAAATGAAAATTATTGTCAAAATTTTTTTTATAATTACTTTTGGCCGAATATTTCAAGTAATACAAATCAGAATTATTCTGTAGATAAAATTTTTATGTTCGATTGTCTTTATTTGTGCCAAGCATAGAAATTGTCCGAAATTGGCTGCTTTAAGAATACCTTCTTTGATCTACGGTCAAACTAGTTGTCGTTAATATTAATGATAGTATTAAAAGACCCACAGGAATGGTTAGCCCTCATATCTGGTTACTTTGATCTCAATGATCATGAGAGAAGTGAGCGTTCATCACTGATTGACGAAAAATTACTGGAATTAATGATAACAGTCGATCCACAACAACTGTACACAGCTGCAGAGGAATACCAGCTCATAATCACTTACATAAGATTGGAAAGTCGTAGAAATACATTGGTTGAGGATCGCATGAATTAACCAACAAGATTAAAGTAATCAGAGTTTCTGTTTTTCTATCATTATCCTTCTGAAGGATAACGGTGAGTATTTTCTTAAACCTAGTGCCACTGGTAAATAAATTTGATTTTATTCCATAACACCAGTAGAATAAACAGTTTTACAGCTCAATTCCCTCGGCCAACACCAACGTCAAGTCATCGTAATAAGAAAGCTATTCTCTCCATCAGATCGCATGACACTGTTGATCACAACAGGTACTGGTGAATTGGACAAATTATATGAGAACCATTTTAAAAACCCCCAACTTTAGTAAACAGAGAGGTATGATTTTTCAATAGGACAAAACCTGACATACGTCACAAAAATCCCATCTAAGAAAATAAAATTTTTAGAATAAGAAGCAATGACTCCACTCTGCAGATATTATCGCAACCGATTACAATACCTTTTGTATAGGATAAAATGTCAGAACGAAGATGATATTAAAGAGGAGATCCAATCATATTTTGCTTCCAAATAGACCTCATTCTTTGAAAAAGTGACAACATTCTTGGTAGACAAGCTCAAGCTCTGGTTAATGATAATGATGGATATATTACGATTGACTCTTGATATACTAAATATAATCTTTTGTATAGTACAATGTTTATAAAAAACGACTTTTTGACATGTTCCAGAGTCTTCTTGCAACTTTCCATGCTAAGGTTGACAAATTTAAAACAGTTTCTTAATGTCTGTCATAAATTAAATGGTCAGTTTTTTTCGAATAATTGATTTTATTATTTGACAAAATTATTCATTTTTGTGTTTTGTACTTTTTTCTCAGTAAGGCAAAAGACGTTTTATAATATATATTAGAAATATACTTTTATAACGACCAGAAATTTGGATTTAAGAGAAAAGGAAACTGAGAATCACTTTGGAAATGAAATAACTAATATGTCATTCGGAAGGTAATGGCGCATTTTGGAACCAAACTTTAAACTGTCATAACTAGGGTATTCAATACCAGTTTACGGTAAACCGGTCAAAAGTATCAGAGAAAAATATTTAGAACTTGCTTTTAAATGTTTAAGTACAATTCACGATGCAAGTGTTGAATCGGAACGTGCCTTCTCTGCAGCGGGGACATTTTGTACAAAAATTGTTCTAGATAAAACAACGAAACGCTAAATGCCTTGTGCTTGCTGAGAGCTTATTTTCAATGAGTACGATAGATGAGGAACAATTATTTATCTGAATAAATATGTATTGTTTTTATAAAGTAAAACTTGTCCTTAAGAAATTAAAGTTACTTAATTGATTTATTTTTACAGGGTCAAAATAATAATACTATACATTGTTTCCAGTGTGCATCAATGAACTTTCCAATCAAAGTGAATTTTATTTACTTATAACTTACCGGTTTTTACAGTTTACCGAAAAAATAAAACTGCCAATAAATTGATTACTCTAGTCATAAATAAGTCAATTTATAAAAATTTCCGTTAAATAAGCACCGTTGGAATCTAAGAACGTTTACGAATGGGATAAAATTTTGTTAATTCCAATATTTACAATTTTTCTGAAAAATTCATCATCACTTCAAAAATGGCAATAAAATATAATTAATCATTAATTAATCATTAATTAATCATTAATTAATCATTATTTTATTATTATTTAATAAATAAGATAGCCTAGGGAATGATTGAAATAGAAAACGGTCTTCTCCTTTTCTTCTGCTAAAACATTTGATCAGAAAATAATGAAAAGAATTTTTTACCTAACCAAATCTTAAACGACCTTTGAAATTTGAAGAGACTTAAATAATTTTACAAAAGGGTTCCCATTTATAAACGAAAAAACTTACGTATTTTAAATTTTTCCATTTCCTGCCATTCGATATCCGAACTGGGAATCGAACCGTTGTATGAGACTGGGATCGTTCCGTGAACCCAGCAGAAGTTTTCCAAATATTCCAACAGATTAACACCGCCAATATCCGTACTGAGATAACAGGAAATTGGCTTCAGAACGTACTGACGGACTGTAACAACGGAAATCAAAACGAGAATAATTATCACGGTAAACAAAAAATTCAATTTGTCCACAAAATCATTGACCCCAACGAACGTGTTCCACTGGAATTTGTTGAGCGAATCGAGGAATTGATTTGCAACCATTTGGGGAAAACTGTGAATTTATCCCATGTGAAAGCTCTTTGTTGTGGAAATAGGAATATATATATCTATGGAGAGAGAGATAGAGCTAATTCTTGAAATAAATACTTATTTCAGATATATTTTAATTGATTATTTTCCACATGGCATTATTGATTTCACGTGACATAGGGAATTATTCCACACCATTTCAAATTTGGACTGTGATTGCTTCGATTACTCTTTCCCAAATTTGACAACCGTTGACGAAGTGTTTACCAAGAACACGGCCTACCAATGTAATCATAGAGATTAACTAACCACATAATAATAATAATAATAATAATAATAATAATAATAATAATAATAATATATTAAAATATTATATATTATAATATTATATTATAATAATAATAATATTATTATTATTATTATTATTATTTATTTTATATTATTCTATATAATAAACATTATATATAACAATTAATAATTATTGGGTTTTATTTCTATTTTTTATCATTATTAAAGACTTTGTTTGTTTTAATTATTATCATGATCTATTCCCCTCAGTTGTGAAAAATATGAGAAATCAGTTAATGAAATTTAAATTGACAAAGTTAATACTGTTTTTAATAATAACATTAATTAAAACACTGTCAAAGCGTGTGAACTGGTACTCTGAGCTCAGTTTTCTTGTGGTGAATTGTGAATGTCAAATATCTGTCGTAATCTCAAATGAGGGCTTTAGCTGTCAGAAAGAAAATTGCCAATCAATCAGTCCGTGACCAAAGATTCTCTTCATTTAATTCTTTAATATGAAGAGTGGAGACAATTAAATCCCAATAATAATTGTCACTTAACGAAAAAAGGAAAATTGTTATGTTCGTATTATGTCTGACACCCACAGCTCGTGGTCGAACTTCGTTTTTAGGTGTATTAACGACGGATTTAACTCCATGAATATCTGCACCTTCTGATTGTTTACTGATCTTGTTGGAGTCGATTTTTCGGACTCATATTGGATGTCAAGGCTTTCTAAGTCAATGGATCTTTTGTAATTCGTTGTGATATCGTGATCCTTTCAGATCATTCTCGGATCCTTAATTAACTTATTTATAATTAATCAAAAGAGAAATGTCAATAAAAGTTCAATATCTCAAAACATATTACATTGAAATAAAGATTTCTGATCCTTATTTATCTGAAAAAATGCAATAATAAAATTACGCTGTGGAGTTCGCACTTCATATCAAACATTATCCTACGATGTTAAATCAGGTTCAGAAATTTATATATAATTTATTGATAAAAGTGGATTATTGTGATTGAAAATGTACACAGTAACGCTCAGAACGTATTGTTTTGCTGCTTGGTAGAAGTTTATGATAGATTATTCCCTCCAAACCCATCAACATACACAAAATTACCTTCTTTTTGTAGCTCTGTTTTCAGAGTTGTTACCAAACCCCCATGTTTCATTTTCCAAAGCCCTTTTTATTGTACATAATGTACAGGATCCATTTTCCATTTTCTATAACAATTTGTTTTAAAATTGACTCCCTTTTTGTTGCTATGAGATCATTAAAGATGAGCAAATATTGATTGATGTTGATTATCTCATATCTGATTTTGCGTAAATTATTAATTTTAAACATAATCCGTTTTTTTGAAATGTAAACACTTATAAGCACAGCCTTATCAACTGCTTCTGCACGGTAATTGATAGAACCTCAGGGTTTATTCAGTAAAATGTGCAATCAAAAATTCAGTCATAATAATACTGATAATACACATGGAACCTAAACATGTCTTTTATCAATCAAAGTGATTTTAAGTGTGTTCCAATTGTGGAATGGTCTACATTTAGCATAACTTTAATTGGGGTTTATTCTAAATCAGTGCACTGATTTTGTCATTATGAACTGTAGATGGCCATCCAGATAAAGTGTACTTCAGGGCTGATATTACCAAGACGCAAACTATACCTAAAACATTTGGATCTATAACTGCGTCCTTTCTGTGAGAATTGAATTTTTTTTTCTGGTCGCTTTGCAGCATATATTTCTTTTTGAAAATAAAGAAGCATAATAGGTCGAAAAATCATATCTTCATCTACCTTTCCAAAACTCAAAAACATTGTAAATGAAAACAAATTTATAAAGTTAAAATATTAATAGTCTTATTGATAATAATAATAATATATTATATTTATTAGTATCAATAATCAATTATTATTATCAGACGATTATATATTCTTTAAAACATTAGAAGGATGTTTCAATTTCAGATTTTTTAAACAAATTTTTATTTTATGACAAATAAACTCGTTAAAATCAGTCAAAGTACTTTCCACCATTTAAAATGATTTTCTCCCATAAATTTGGCAACATGGGTATTCAGTGGCTACCAAATTTTGAAAAATTAAAATATTAATTGAATTCCATATCATCCAGAGACTGTGATATTGACCTGAAAGAATAAAAATCTGTTGAAACTATGTTTGGAGAGTACACTGGGTGCCGGAAGGATCTCACATTGCAGGCCTAGCAGCGTTTGCTTGGTGATTGAAGTAAAAATTGGTCTTGCATTGCCATACAAAATAATATATTTATGTCGATTACTGGCTATTGCAGATCTTGTTTTAATCGATTCATCAGTTTAGTTAATATTGATATAGTTCCCCCATAACTGTTTCCTTCGATCTCAAAAGTATATTATACAACATATTCCCCATATCTTACTAAATACGAAACATAACTTTCATATTAGAATTCTTGCGCATTGTGGTTGATGCCTGCTCTGGGTCAAGCCATGATTTCTTTCGCTTAAGATTATGGAAATAAATCCATTTTTCATTGTCCATAACAATTCACCATAAAAAACTACTTTCTCTGTCTGGCAAATAAAGATGTACCTGTACTTAAATGATTACAGATACCACTTTCACTCAAATTATAAAGAACCCATTTTCATTCCTTTTGAATTTTTGCTATTACATTTAGCCGAATGGAAATTGTTAACCTGTGTGTTTATTGTCATAGCCAACTGTTTCTTTGTTTGAGCAGGATTGTCATTACATCTTGCAATTCACAATCTTCAAATTACTTTTGCTGACCTTATTTTTCTTTATCATTTAAATAGAAATCGTCTGATTTAAATCTGGTAAGCCAGAATTTGCAGTGTGACAACGATTGAGCCTCATAAGCACATATTTTCTCAAGCATTTGATAAGCTTCCTCTACTGTTTTCCGTACATCGAATAAAAGCATTAGTCTCAAATGTAATTTTGAGCTATTCATTTATTGCGCCTTCTAATATTATTGATTTAAACAAATATCATTTCTCGACTTGTATAAACTTCCATTAGATATTCAGATATTTAAAATAAATTGTTATTTTGACTTTATTACAAATATAACTAACGTTAAAATTTGGATCAGAAATGGTGCACCCTTCTGTTGCATGATAAATTATGTCCTTGTCACAGCCATGAAATATAATGCTAAAAATCGGCAAAACATTATACAGCACCAAATATTAAGAAGAAACCGATACAAACTACTGTTCAAAAAATTGTCAATATTGTACGAAAATAAAAATTATATAAATTTATTGGAATTTTATCTTGACTACATAATATAATATAATATAATAATGATAAATAATTATAATTATAATAATAATGAATAATAATAATAATATATTTTTGATGAAAGAATATATTTCCAAAATCATAAGAATCAGATAATGATCTGCACCATATTAAAAATAAATAATAACTTATTATTTCCAATTAGTACAATACTACTACTCATGATTTCTTAGATAACTGTATAAATAAATTGATGAAAGTTGGAAAGAAAACAAGTAAAAAGAAGCAGCTTCCTGGAAAGATTTGTGAAAACTCTTTGACTTTTCAAGAAATACAAAAATTATGTCAATTTGCAAAAGGTGTGTTCAGACAGCAATTAGTTTTATTGGAATTATTTACTCCAGTGAAAATTGCAGGAGATATACATGGTCATGAATGTTCAAATATAAATAGGTTTTATTGGTTTTTTTAGAGGAATGTAAAAGAAAATATAACATGAAAAGATAAAAAAAAATTACAGATTGCTTCAACTATCTTCCTCTTGCTGCTGTTATTGTTTCAAGAATATTTTGCTGCCATGGAGGAATATTCCCACACTTGAACGATATTAGCATTATAAATACATGTAAAAGGCCTGCTGAAGTTGGAGATTATGGATTCGAATGTGATTTATTATGGTCTGATCCTTCAAAGTTTGTGGATTACTATGATGCAAATGAAAGAGGTGTCAGCTATTGTTTTGGAAACAAAGTCCTTTTGGGATTTCTTGTAAATAATGATCTGGAACTTGTGTGTAGAGCTCATCAAGTCGTTCAAAATGGATATGAATTCTTTGCTAATAGAAAGTTGGTCACAATCTTTTCAGCCCCAAACTATTGCAACGAATTTGATAATGCAGCTGCGCTTATGAGTGTTGATGAAAACTTACAATGTTCATTTCAAATTGTCAAGCCAGCTAATTAATTCTTTGCTAATTAGAGATTGCTATTTATCTTTAGTCAAGAAATATTGTTATAAAGCTATAATATATATTGCTCCGACATTTTTATTCTACAAATTTAATCAATTATTATTTTAATACAGTACTTATTATTGTAGAACAATTCATTGTAACATTTCGACTTTAAACTTATTCATTTAAACAAATAAACAACTTATCCATTTAAACAAATAAAGAGATTGTTAATTTGTACCAAAACAAATAAAATTCATTAATTTAATTCAGGTAATTAATTATTTTTCTCTTCAATCGACCGAAGAGCTTTTTCTTAACGTTACACAATAAATTATATAAATCTATCAGTCTGTGTAATGGATAATCATTTGTTCTATCTGAATGTTTTTATTAACGAGAGTAACGTGGCTTCTCTTGGGTTTCCAGAAGGGTTTGTATTGCCAGATGAATAATTACATGTATTATAAAATAATGTTACCAACTTGTTTGATAGAAATGATGTATTCGACGTCAAGATCCTTTTACCAATCAACCTCTGTGCGTTGTGCATCATGGTGCTCCGACCAAAAGGATGCCTGCTCGGGATATACGATCACTAACGATGTTTGTACTAATTACGCGAATCAGGCTGTAATATCCAATGTAAATAATTGTACCAGTCTGTTTCAGGTGTTTTATAAGAGAAATTTCACTGATATTGGAGAAGACTATTTGGCTGTCAAGTTTTTGAGCCTTAAGAAAGGTTTGCTGAGCTCAGAATCATATGATAATGCCATAAAAGAATGTCAAAACAATGACATGGTTCTTGCTGAATTGACAAGTACAGAATTATTTCAAACGTCGAAGCCATTACTTCCACTAGACTCAATATGGGTAGGAGGTGGTTGCTTAACTTATTCAACGAATTTATCTGGATCTTATCGATGGATCAATTCCAAAATACTGATAGATCCAAAATATTGGTCGAGTAACAAACATAGTTCTTGCGTGAATTCACCAAAGGTTGTAACATCATTATCCCTATTTGGCTTATCTGTCAAAACTACAACCGATGTAGCTGGTGGTCATGCTTGTGAGACCAATTTGCTATTACCATACCTTTAGTCTTCTACGACTAAACGATAATTACTATTACTTTTCTCTATTGTCATGAATAAATAGTAACATCAAAATGTTTGATATTTCTTAAATCGATGACGATAATTAATGAAAAATTATAAAAAACTTAATCAGAACAAATATTTTTTTATTAATTTAAAGTATATAATTTATTACCATTATTACCATCACCTTAATTTATTACCAATATTTATTTATTTTAATAGTAATTTAACTCTGTTACTATTAATATTTTAACGCCTATTTTTTTCTTTTTAAAAATTTTTTTAAAAATTGAATTTCTTTTTAATAAATATTTATCTTATGAAAATGAAAAAAGAGAAATAAATTTATTCATTAATATAAATAAATTTAAAATAATTACTTATTATTTAATTATTTTTAATAGCCAACAATAATAGCTATTATTATTATTATTATTATTATTATTATTATTATTATTATTATTATTATTATTATTATTATATTATGTAGTCAAGATAAAATTCCAATAAATTTATGTAATTTTTATGTTCGTACGATATTGACTTAATTTTTTGAACAGTAGTTTGTATCGGTTACTTCTTAATATTTGGTGCTTTATAATGTTTTTTCGATTTTTAGCATTATATTTCATGATTATGACAAGCATATAATTTATCAAGCAACCAATTTCAAACTCTGTTACCATTGGTTTTTTTTCACGCCAATTTTTTTCTTTTTAAAAAAAAATTGAAAATTAGAATATTCATTTTTAATAAATATTTTATCTTGTGAAAATGGAAAAAAACAGAAGTAAATTTATTTATTAATATAAATGTTTAATGGTTAAAAAGAAAAAATTTTAATGCTTAGTTTTAATTTATATTTATTATATATTAAAAATATATAATAATGTATTATTCATCTGGTAAATTTTTCTACCTAAAAATTGGAAGTGATGAAAATAAAAAATTGAAAATGAAGTTTTAAAATATTTTTCTTTTTATATTTTACATATTAAAAGTTGTTCTGATAATAAAAATTGAGTAGTTGCATTAATACTCGTTGTTCTTAATAATAAGAAGAAAATTAAACAAAAGGTACACATACATTTATTTTTACATGAAATTTCATTCAAAATAGCATCCATCATTGCTAATAACATTTCCCCAACCTAATGGCAACAAATCAATTTCACTATAAGAAAAAATTTCTTCTCCTAGAATTTACCCAATAATCAAACATTTCTCGACATCATAATGATTGTTGAAGTTTTGTTCAGAAAGACCAATCTGCATTTAGACAATGATTGTTAATCATTTGGTACGATTATGGCTGGTGAGGTAAGACATCCTATTCAAAGCTTCCTATCTTATCGAAGTGTAGACAACTGTTCTTTTTAAAATATTTAAAATACCTCTTTTTGATCAAAACGATAATAAAAAAATTGTTTTATTTTAATATTATGTTTCAAATATCTGTTTAAAGAAAGAACTTTTTTATTTGTTTTCAAATTAGTAAAATATTTCATTTGCTGAGAAATTCCTTTTTGTGTTTTGATAATTACTTACTGAGTGTTCGGGATACATTTGACATAATAAAAAATGAATTGTTTACCAATATTTGTTAAAAGTGGTTACATAAACAACGCTTCCAGTAAAAATTTAATCCCTTTTTAAGTCAGTCACGTAATGAAAAAGATAATAGATGGCTGGAACCTACCTGAATCATGGAAAATAATAACTTGTATCATGATGATACAACCCGGCTATTAAAATAGTGATATTATAATCACCTCTTAATGCTCTTTGAACACTGTTAAAACTGTTCAACACATAACTGGAAAAGTGCAATAGAGACTATGAGGCTATGACAGAAACAAGGCAACAAAACAGACGTTCTGATTGCGCTCGGATTTCTGATTTCATGGAAAATGTGCAGAAGGGAAACACTAGTATCGGAATTTTGACTTTCATACAAGCGTAGCACAGGTCAATTTCTTACCCAAAAATCCCGGAAAATAGCCTGACAAAGGCGAAGAAACATTCTGCTGAAGCACAAACAATCCGGTTCTTTTCGAATGAGAAAACTTTAAAAGTTCAGCTTTTTCTATTATATTTTTATTTATTTATATTTTCATTTTTCATTCATACATTTTCTCTATTTGTGTTAACTTTCTCAATCATGTTTTAAGGTGAGATCAAACTTGATTGTCAATATATGAATTTATAAAATAAAAAATTCACTTAAAACGTTTTAGTCACCAAATAATATATTCAGAAAAAAATTCTTGAGATCAAACGGAATTTTAACTGAAAAATCCGAATTCTTTTTTTGGTTTCAAGTTCCTGAACCACTGGTGCGGAATATTGTAATCTGGTAATAAAATTTTAAACGATCCTTCCAAAGAGGTTGGTTCATCCTTGTTTTTTTCTTTTTCCAAAACGAAAATTGCGGCAGCATTATCGAACTCTCCACAATATCTGGGAGCACTGAATACTGTTACTAAAGAACGATTGCAATAGAATTCGTATCCATCGACCACGACCTGATGACCTCTCACAATCAAGTCGAGATGGTATTTTCCTAAGAATTCATTGATAACATCATATCCAAAATTCCATGAACATCCTCGTCTACTTTTTATCCATCCTTTTGGTTCAAATTTGTTTGTCTGATCCATCGGATCGGACCATACTAAATCACAAAGTAGGCCTTCACTCGGTATTTCGGCAGGTAACGAAAACTGGCTAAATACATCTTCAATTGTTTTGCAATTTTTACTCAGTAATATCGGCGATAAACCTCCATGACAGCAAAATACTGTCTTTTCTATAATTGCACAAAGTGGCATGAACTCAAAAGTTCTGATAAATGTTTTCCACACTTTGCTGGACTTAAATCTTTCTTTGATTTCTTGTCGAAAACCGTAAACTCTACTCACTCGTTCGCATTCATGATTTCCTCGGAGCAGGTAAACCGATTTTGGATACTTTATTTTATAAGAGAATAATAACATCAAAACTTCGAGTCCCCGTCGTCCCCTGTCCACATAATCTCCTAGAAACAAATACCTACTATCTGGAGGATATCCACACAAATCAAAAATTCTTATTAAATCTGAATATTGCCCATGAATGTCTCCACAAATATTAACCGGGCCATTAACATAAATACATATGCTTGAATCAAATTCCGAACGAATAACAACGGCGATCGCTTTGCACTCAGATGAGGATAATTGGATACGGTCTCCAAGGTGGCCCCCCTCAATTAATTTTGATATTAAAATATCAATATCCACCAGATACTCTGACTTTTCGGAAATTGACGATTTACTTGACCGAAACATATGACCATTATCAATCACATTTTATACATTTTTATAAAATATATTCCACTTATTTATAATTGAAAATCATAAAATATTTAAATATTGATTTTTAGATCGAATATTTAATCAAAAAATAATTAATTAATATTTGTTTTAATTAGTCTCAAGTTCACTTTAAAAATGATTAATTTACAAAAGATTAATTTTGTCGATCGTAATAATAAAACTGTAAAATGCAAATAATATTCAACTTTGACATTGCTTAATTGCTGGATTTAATTATGCATTTATAATTTTACATCATGTGAAGGTATCGCAGAGCAGGAGCAGATGTTATCAAATGTCTCACTAAACATGCTTCTCGAATTGAAAGAGCCAGTGTAGACGAGGCTTAAATGGATTTAAATGGTACATAAATTATGTGACTTTGTTAATTTTTTATTAATTTTGTCGATATGAGTATGTATTTTTGTTCATAAATTATACATATAAAGACAGAAATTTAGCAGACTTTGTTTATTGATTGTAATTTGAGATAGATTTTTTTACTTTAAAGTTATTAATATTTTTATTTAAAAATTCCAAATAGTCGTCATTTCTGTCCATATGCGTTGGTTATCATCTAAAAATAATTTTGAAAAAAAATAGTACTTTTAGTGTTTTAAAGTGCTTGTTAATTTTATATTAAAAATATTGATTTTTGTTAATAAAGTCATATGCATAACATCGGAGGAAATCGTGTATTTGAGCAGTTTAATATGGTCGTACTATCATTTAAAAGACAAATTGTTAGTGAAAATTTTCTAAATGATAAGTGAACTTCCCTATTTTCATTTAATTGTGATCGTTTGGAATGATCCCAGTCTTCCGGAGATCGACTTCAAATTAATCTAGTTACACATATACATAATAATAGAGGTCTAGTAGCATTTATAATCTGCACATCTCCGCAAATCTTTTTTCAATTTCCGTTTTAAAGGTTTGGCACAAAATTGACATATTTTTATGGAGTTTTAAATATTTCGATTCAACAAAAATTTGATACACTGAATTTCATCCAAAAAAATTGTCTTCCAATCATATATGGATGGAGATATATAAATTGTCTTACTTTAAAATTCTTTTTCGTGTAATAATGCCCGAATTACCATATTATTTAAGTATTTTAAAATTAAATTATAAAATTTTTAATTTAAAAATGTTAATTAATGGATTTAAATAGTTAACTTAAACAAAATTTTTTCAGGCACCTCAACTATAATAAATCCGAAAATTCTGTTGGTCTATTAAATAAAAACAGGGTTTTTTAATTAAAATATGAGATAAAATGGTAAGAAGAAAGCTATAAATTATACGAAATAATTACCAATTATATTATGAATTGAATTTAGAAAAAAACTTTTAATGTTTAAAAAAGAATGAAAATCAAATTAATCGTGTATGAATAATATAATTAATAATTGAAATTTCCACTTCGTCAATTGCTTCATATTTTATTTCATTAGTTCTTTTAAGCTTAAAAAAAGAAGCATTTTTTTTCAATAAACTGGGTTAGATTATTAAACATTTCTATTGTATTAATAGTTGATAACTCCAACAGGTTTTTTAATTGTAAACCGCCCTGCTCCAGGTGTAGTAAAAATAGTGTTGTAAATATCTTTTTTAATAGTTGTTCTATGTTTAAATTTCATCTATTGAAATTTAAATTAACTGGTTTATTCAAGCAAATATGAATATGAATTGCAAGTATAAAATAATATACTCTGTAATTTTATGGATTCATGAATATTTTTCAGAAAATTTTGGATATTCCTAAATCAATCATGAATGAATCTTTGCTGTTCCAAGGCAATGTTGGAATCTACATCTCAAATCTTTCTATGATCAAAGTCCGTGAACTGAAGTGGCAACTGCTTCCACTGTATTCGTCGTACATAAGAGCCAGCAATTATCACCTATGACAGATCCTTTCCTTAGTGTTTATTTCACGAGTCAGCGTGAGAAAACAGTTCTGAAGAACTCCATAAAGCAATTCTTTTCTGAATAGCTTGGAAAATGAATAAAGAAACTGGTGGAACGTTGGAAAAAGTATATTACCTTCCACAAGGATTGTTAAAGTTTGTTGAAAGTGTTTTCACTAACTCTGATAACGAGAGTCTTTATTGTTAAATTATAAATTGAGTGTCTAAGAAGTAGAAAGCAGCAGGTAATGAAATCAAACAAAGAAAATGAAAATCGATTATTATGAGTCATACACAGATAATGTTTTGTTTTTTCTTAGTATTATACCATGGAAGACACTGTCAACAATCAAAGAAATATCATGTTTTTTCTATGGAAAGAAGGAACTGATGCAAGCGAAAAGTTCGACACCTAATTGCCTTTCTTAGCAGAAGATTATACACAAAGAACATGGTATGTAAGTGGATTTATTTATGCAGTAGTGACGATATTATTCAGTGCTCGATGAACGCTTTATAGATCGCATAGTCACATGCGACGAAAAATGGATATATTTTTATAATCTGAACAGAAGAAATCAATGGTTGGAATCAGGCCAGAAGCCCAAGGCTGTTCCAAAACAAGACAGGTTTGGGAAAAATGTATTCATTGTATTTCTATTTCTAAGTATTTGTTATATCGCTTTTCTATTGATTGCATATATTTGTGCAGCCTTTCCTCATGTTCATCGGAAAAAATATCTAAATATATTGCTCCTTGTGTTTAAAATACATGTTAATTTTAGTGGTCCCACTTGAGCAGCCCAAAGCTTGAAAGCTATACATTTACAAATCGACTTTTTTTTCAGTCTTCATTCACATCTTTAGCAACAGAACAAAAGTTAGTCCAAGCTATATGCTACTTATTTCACATTGTTACTGGAAAAGCAGCATCTTCCATCAGAAGTCTAATTTAAGATGTAGTGAAAGCAGTGACCGATATAAGTTTTTTCTTCAAATCTGGATGCTTTTTAAGTATAAAAATGCATTTGTTGGATTAATTTGCTGAGATTTAATTCTCTACAAAAATTATTGAATACTTCTAAGAACTATCTAAATTCTTCAACTTTTATTTCTTCATAATCTGATTCATTCTCACTGTTCTTCTTAAATGATTGTAAATCTGAACAATATTTTTTGTGGCGATATAGATTCCTGCTTGTTTTTTTTTAAAAAAGGTCAATAAAACAAATTGTATGTAATTTTATTTGAAAAAAATGTAATTTTACTTCAAATGTCAATAATTTTAAAACTGTCCGATAGAATTAAAAAAAATTTGGATTTGTACATAACTTAGCATAATCGATTAAATACTTTTAAAATTTTACGAGTGCAAATTTCTTGTCATACCAGTGTTATTTATTTATCTTCGTCTTTTTTTTATAATAATCGTTCGATTACAGTTTTTGATTTACTGAACAACATTTGTGATTGATATTATTATACCTTATGAAATAAGGTTTACTGCTGTTATTTTTAGATTCATTTATCAACGATTATGATTTACCAGTGTAAGAACACATTAATAACTAATATTTAGAGATCAGAAAATTTGAGAGCTTAAAGTTATATTTTATAAAGTAGCACTTTCGTTAACTCTTGTACTTTTCACTAACAATTTTTTAATTCCAAAGATATCAAGATTTGCTACTATTTCTTTGTAATTTTAATTGAAGTTTCTAAATTAGTTTGTAGATTTTTTAAATTTTAAATTTATAATTTGATATTTATCATTAATTCATTAAACAATGCTTTATATCATTCTCATTGAAAATTTTATTTAAAGTTAAATTTTAATTCCTTCTAAAAGAAAATTTATTCAGAATAGAAAATTAATAAACAGAGCCTTAACAATGGAAACTTATTTAAAAAGTTTTGTCTGTACAACAGTTTCTTGAACAATCAAATTCCTACACATCGTGATTGTGAAAAAAAGTTTCCTTGAAATACCTAAAAATTTGAAAAATCATATTGAGTCTAAAGAGAGTCGATTAACATTCAAAATTAAAATCAAACATTTATTAATTAAGAATTTCAATGAATTTTCAACTGGTAATAGAAATGAATAATAAATTTTAAGCATATATACTGTTAAGTTGTATTTCAAGTTGTAAAAAATTTCAATTTGATTGTGAAATGTTAGGTTTTCATTATTTTTTATTTTAAACTAAACTTAACTTATAAAGAAGTTTAGGTGGAAAATTAATCTTTTGAATTTATTATAATCTTAGATTTTCTAAAAATAAATTAAATAAACATTCCACCAAAACTGAGGAAAATCCTTTGGTGAAAAAATTTAAAGTTCAATTCTAGAAAACGAAAATTTAAATAATTTCTATTTTTAATTATTTACTATTTTATAAGTATTTATTTAAAAGTCATTTGTTTAAAATAGCTAATTTATTTATTTCAACGCGAAAGTTTTAGTTTCGTATTTAATCAAAATGGATGCTCAAAGTCAAGACTATACACAAAATACTGATGCTCAATTTTCTCAAACGACTCAACCATCTCAACAGGGTGGTAATCAACAGCAACAACAACAGCAACCTAAACGAGAAAACCAGTTTCAAGGATTAATCGATGCCTATGAATCTGAATTACAAAATGTTGATGAATCGATATGTCCAAATATTGCAATGCTGGTTCGAAATGGTTAGAATGTTAAAATTTTTCGTTAAGTAAATTTAATATTTTAATTCAGAATTGTTTCGTTTGCGAGGAGGTGTCATTGATACTGTTGATGTCTTAACGGGAAAAAAGACAAAAGTTAGAGCCAAAGTTGATATTCCAGTTGAATCATTCCCCAACGTAAATTTCGTTGGAAAATTGTTGGGACCTGCTGGAAAAACATTGAAAACTGTTCAAGAACAAACCAATACGAAAATGTCGATTTTGGGATCAGGTTCACTGAGAAACCCTGACAAAGAACAAGAACTACTTAATTCCGGCGATCCGAAATACAACCACCTACGAGATCGTCTTCATTTACAAATCGATTCAATTGGAAATCCATCTGAAGCTTATTACAATATTTCTTATGCTCTGGCTGAGGTCAAAAAAGTAATGGCTCCAGATTCCAACGAACAGGCCGGTGGTCAAATGCCAATGGTAACTCCGTTAATGAGCGGCCCCAACGGTGGCGGATATGGTGGGATTAGGACTCAACAAATTAACCAGCGCGGTGGTGCCGGTCGCGGTCGAGGTGGAAATCGCGGTGCTAACCGGGGTGCACAAGGTGGAGCTCCAAGGATGAACACGTATAACCAAATGTATCTCAATGGTAACAACGAAGGTGGATTTACTGACGATTATCCAACGATGGGTTTCGACAACAGCTTTGGTAAAATAAACTAAAATAAATAGAACGATTTAAATAATAATAAAAATAGATTCAGGACGGGCCGGTGGCAAAATGATGCGTGGTGGTCTAGGTGGAGCGGGCGGCATGGATCGAATGAATAACCGTAGCACTCCATATTCTCGACCCATGTGAGACCGCCTTGAGCGTGTTTCCATGAGAAAGAGATTGTGTCTGTGTGTGAGAGTGAGAGAGAGAATCGCATTCATTAATGTAGGTGCTGCTTTGTTAAAAATAGCATCTATTTATCAAAATGCATTTCATATTGACTTTAGAAAGTATCGTATTGAAAAATCCAAAAAAATCAATCAAAGCATTTCAATAAATATTTGTTAAACTCGTCGATAGCAGCATGATTGTTAAAAATTGTATTTAATAATAAAATTTATATTTATCTCCATACAGATGTGTTGATTATTATTTGATTAATATGATGAATTAATTTATTTTTCTTTAATTTTCCAGTTAATTTTTTGTTTAATTTCGTTTTTTTAATTATGAGATAGAGAAAAAAATGGGGAAAGAGAGGAGAGATGAGATCTCTGAAGAGACGAAGTGAATTTAACGTTTTATTGATATATAGAATGTGTTTGTGTGTCATACATTTGTCATCCGGGCAAACTTAATAAAAACTGCGACAAGCATTAAAAATTCCGAATAAGGGTGCAAAACTTAAAGCCAAATGATCATTAAAAATTGTTAGTGAGTTAAAATTGGAATGTGTTGTATTTTTATATTTTATCGATTATTGATTATTTATTTTAATATTTAGGCTGAGTAATTGTGGATGGAACGTGAGAAAAGGAATAATGGTGGGGTTGGTTCACTTAGAGAAGTGTTGTGGTAGAGAAAGATATTGTGTGTCTTCATGGCGGTAATTATGACAATGACGAATTGTTTAATTTTGGGCATTAGTCATGGTTTGCCACGCTTTCTGCGTCGTATTGCATAATTTCTGCAATGAGTAATTAATTCGATAACATTGTTGATATGAAAATACATGCTTTTCTTAAGGTTATGTCATTGCTTCACCGACGATTCATATCAGTATTCATCAATGGTTTATTTGTTTAGTTCATCTATATTTGTTAAGCCTATTTTTATGAGTTTCCTTTTCTATATTTGATTTATAAACTTCTTTAAATATCCGTTTTAGTGTGTTTAGATCAGAAAATCTAATATAATAATAAGAATTATTTTTAAAGTTGATTTGACCATTTGCAAAGCTTTTAATTCACTTCATTTTTTTAAAAGTACCACATTAAGTGATTAAATGAAATAATATTTTAAAATAGTTTTAGAAAGATTTAAAGTTACTATCGTCAAAAAATTACCTTTTCTATCTGAGAATTTCAAAATGAACGAACAAAAGTGACTTGATAAGTATCAATGATGGTTTCATATAGCTTCATTGATGGTTAAAATTTTTTTAGATAACATTAACATAATATATAACAGTCTAATGTTAATTTTTTAACTGTTTTTGTGGTTTTGTTTATGTTAGTACAAAATCAAATAATTTTTCTATTAATGATTTTCTTAATGAAATTTCTAAATAATTTTTGAAAAAATTCAGAATAGTGCTTCCATTGTTCAGAATTAAATAAAAGTTATTCCAATTAGTGGAAATCTAAATTTCTTTAAAAGTTTATCATGAATCAAGTAAATTATAAAAAAAAATTTTAAAAATGGACTTTGTTCTTTAAAGCTACCTTTAATTGTTTTACGGAAACAATCAATAAATATTTCTAATTAACAACGAAGCAAACATGTCCAAACTGAACTTTGAATTCGTAATAAAAAAAAATCACGAAACCAACATTCAACGATTATTTGAGTTGCTTAGCAATCCGAAAATTACTATATACTATAAAATAATAAAAATAAAGCTATGAATAATAAAATTGAACGAATAAATTTCTGTCCGTGGAAAGATTTATTTTGATTATTCACTTAAATCATTACTTACAAATAATTAATATATTAATAAATAGTTAAAAGAAATGTTAAAACAAATTGATTGTAATTTTATCATATACTACACTTTAGAATACAAAAATATAATTATTTATTCACTGGATCAGGACATTTAACAATCAAATTGTTCCAGGTGCTAATTTATAAATTTCACGCTCAACATTTTCCAGTGGTAAATGTTTTATTCTTGAAAAAATCCTTTCAAAAATAGACAGAACGGGCAATAAACGAATGAAATAATTGCTATGAGGACATTTAATGTAAGAAATCCGAAATGGTTGACAATAGGACCAGCTCCAAAAAATGAGGTTGCTGCAGCAATTTGCATACTTTCATTGATGATAGCTGCTACTGTTCCATGAGCAGAGCTGTGCCTTGAATCACTAACCAGAGTTACTAAAGGTAAAAGAATAAACTTAACAAGGGTCAGATTGAATGCAAAGTTTCCCAACAGTATCATAATGATCCACCAAGTAGTAGCATGGGGTAAGGCAATGCTAGTCAATCCACAAATTATGAATGAGACTATTAAATAAATATAACTATACTTTACTTGAGTCTTTATTAAGGCAATTCCTATGAGATAGGTGACAATATTATAAGCAAAAGATGGCAACCAAACCAATCCTTGAATTGTTTCATTTACACCAAACTTCACATTCATCCAAATTGACAGAGTACTCAAAAGTCCATAGTGTGGTAAATGACAAATAATGATACCAAAAATACATATTTCAATATATGGGTCTATTAATAAAATATGAATTGGAGTGGCTATATGTTTATGAGTTACGAAATCTGATTCAATAATAATGTTTAAGCTTTCATGCGAACCTATTTTTTCTATGATAGGTTCGATTAAACTCGAATCTTTTTTGGTTTCTCCAGTTTCGGGATTATTAGAAAGATCATCATGAACCTTATGATGTATGGGTAATTTAAAATCAATAAGAAAATGGCAAATTATCACCAACACCTTAAGTCCAATAATTGAAAAAAACAAAATTAATTGACCGATAGATCTGAAATTTTCATAAAGATATCCAGCTAGTAGTGGACTGGTATAATTCCCCAAAACTATGGATATTGATGTCAAACCCATTAGACAACTACGTTCTTCAAAATCTTTAAATTGTGAAGAAATGAAAGAGAGCGCAGAAACGGTTGAAGAACTTGATCCGATTCCTTCAACAAGTCGAGAGAAAAACAAAATGATAAACGACTTTCCAAATCCCATTAGTAAGCAACCAGATATTTCAGCTAAAATTCCACAAAAACCCAATGTCATTGGACCAGCCTTGTCTGCAATATAACCAAAAACTGGTGTTAAGAAAAGATGTACCAAACACCTTATGCCCATAATATAACTCATTCTAATATTGATTAAAGCGATACGGTCAGCTTTACTTTCGTTCTTCTTAGTAGTCAACAATTCTTGTCGAAGTAACGAAGGAAATATTGGGACTCCAGCCATGTTTGTCAACCCAATTGTAAAAAATATTAAAGACGTGTAAATAACAACTAGACAACTGGGATAATTTCCCTCGCCAAGACACATCAGGTGGTATTTTGTAAAATCGTAAAATTGATCATATATAAATAAAAAATCAATGTATTAAAAATTTATCTTAGCGATAGAAATTGTATAATCCGAATTACAATTATATTTATTTATTGAGAATCTTATTCATGTTGGGGTTTTCCCGGAACGGTAAGATTAACAATAATATTAAATGTTATATTTATATAATATAAACTATGTAACCTTAGTTCTTGAGTTTTACTTACCCCACCATTTATGTTATTAACGTGCTTGCTTCAAAAGTGAATCAAAATTATCAAAATAAGCTTTATTATTTTATGACCATATTTTAAAATTTTTTCGTTTAATATGTATTTTTAAAAATAAATATCTATCTATTAACTAAGCTTTTGTTAAAATCGTAGCATCTTTTAAACAATAATAAAAAATTGAAATTGAAAATATTTTTTAATAATATTTTCTCTTTTGAATCTTCGCTTATATAATTATGTTTGGTTCAACAAAGGTACGAAGACTAAGGATCATAATAATAATTGCTAGTTGAAAATTACTCGGAGATACTGGGATTCGAACCCAGGATCTTTCACATGCGCATGGACCTATCTGACCGCTAAGATAAGTTTAAGGATAATAGTAACAATATCTATTTAATGATTTTTTTATCATTTTAGTAATGGTAATGGCTTTCTAAAGGTAAAATTTTAATTGTCAAAAAATTTTCAAATTTCAAAATATTTAATAATCTCGATGTAAATATATCAGCCAACGAAAGAAAATTTGCGACATTCTATGCTGTTATGTGATCGAAGTATTTCTGAATTAAATAATACAAGCGAAGCTGCCGTTGGCTTAGAGAAAAACTTCTCGCTCTCCGAAGCAAAGCTTCCATTTCTACATTTAATTTATTACAATACCCGCGGAAAGTTTAGGGACACCAATAGAAAACAAAGAAAACTAAAACAAGTACATATTTAAAAACATTTATTTTAAAAAATAAGATTAATTATACAAATAGGTCCTGTAATTAATATTTACAAGCATAACCTTTGTTTT